>OZ008368.1:201169687-201454636 GCA_963931995.1 Phaonia tiefii
AACAGGGTTTTCGAGTGCACAACCAAGTTATGTAATAGACAGGCGCTTCAGAAGAGTTTAAATTTTGTTTTTTTGAACCGTTTGATTCGCTTTAAGTTCTAGGGACCTGTGTAGTTGACTTAAACGATTTAGACGAGACTATCAGATTTGAAATAAAAGATATAGAATGTAAATTGTCAGGTTTTCCACTGGACGAAAAAACTTTTTTATTTCCCATTTACCATGTACTTAAATAAAATACCATACATATGAAATTTCTTTACAATAATAACATAATAGTACTATACTAACGTATATGTATACATACATAGCTTTCATGATGTTATTAAATCTTCTTCCAGATTTTATTTAATTATCGAGCAAGCAGACCCAATACATACACAATAATGAAAATAAAGTAAGTGTTTTGAAGATTACACATGAGCACAACATCGAGTGACGTATTGAAACCCACTAATATATAGTGACGTAAGGACGTATTGTGTACATGTATGTAACTATTGATAAACTGCGGACGATTCCTATTGACTTTTTACCAAATGAATGAAAATGTCAGGGGGTGTCATGAAGTTTTTTGAATGGGAATGGATATCACCCCTTAGCCACTGACGTTTTCGTTGGGAAATTTCCAAATGGGAAACAATAAATCTCAAAAGAAATAAAATTGTAAAATGTAAAGTTGGCTTTATTAATAAAACTTGAGGTTGAAAGAAATTGTACTGCGCCTAAAACAATAGAACTAATAACTGTTGTTAGGAATTAAAAAATTTTGTGTTAATTCGTTGATAAAGTGCATATTTCTAATTCCCTTTTTTGCGAACTAAAAGTTCCTTAGAATTTATAATCTACATACATATAATCACATGCATGTGTTCGCTCTCATGAAAACGAAAAAGATTATGAGTATATAGTAGAAAAATATTATACTTCAAAGAAAGAACATATTAATAGTACACAGTAACTTTGCAAGAGCAAAAATAAATAATGCTAAAGTATTTTGCATCCCGCAATCCATATTTGCAGTCTCTTGACAAACTGTGTAATCCTCCCCCCTACATAACGTTTACATCGGAGTATGCGTCATTGAAGTAGTTCGTTCCCATATATGTATGTTTGAGAAATAATTCATTGCAATTGTTTTATCATTTTCCTTTTTCATTTTAATACACTTTCTTTTTACATTTTACTTATGCGATTCTTTCTCTCTTCTGTCTTTTGTAGGTTCCCATGAACAGCCAAAAGCGTCGTGAACCAGCAACGCTTTGTTGAAAGCCAGAACGTTCTCTCATGCCCACAATACAGTGGTAGAAAGGAATACCATTCAAAACTCTATTCGGATTTGCGTTTGATATCGCTGACGTCCCACAATAAAATAAATGTCTGTCTGTCTTTTGTAGGTTCCCATCAACAGCCAAAAGCGTCATTAACTAGCAACGCTTTGTTGAAAACCGGAACGTTCTCTCATGTCCACAATACAGTGGTAGAAAGGAATACCATTCAAAACTCTATTCGGATTTGCGTTTGATATCGCTGACGTCCCACAATAAAATAAATGATGGAGAGAATATCATAAATTAAAGAGGGGAAAGGCGTATGGATTCTAATGTACAGATTAAAATAAGTGATTGTGTGGGTGGCGTTAAACCGAAATTGAAGAGATGTATTTGATAAGGAAGTTTAGGTACTTGAAGCTTATCACAGAATTGCCTTAAAAATTGAGTTTCTATTTTAAAAGGATCTCCCAGGAGCTGTTAGATGCCGGTTTTAAATTTCAGGTTAACGAACCACAGTCGTGCAAAATAGACTGTAGAGAACAGACCATATATTTTGGATAAAAGTAAATTCACTTTTGGAACGTTGCAAAAATATTCTCTTTAGTTAGTGTGTCAAAAAAAACAAACATCATTATTAACTTAACCCTGCAATATTGCCCTCAACTTATGAGATCATAGTGTACTGAAAATGTACATTCGCTAGCTCGCAATGAAATCTGATCTTACATTCCCAGATAAAATAGTGTCGAGTGTAGCACTCATCTATACTTACTGATGTCAGTAAAAATAAATAATATTTAATAGAGGCTGTTGAGCTATAATTTTTGCTCCCGAAATGAATTTATTTATAAAACCTACATTTATTTAGTTTAAACTATTTTTAATTTTTTTTTTACATTTAAACTGTTCAAATTTTTAATTTTCTTAATTTTTAATTTACAAGAATTCGAAATATTAAAAGTCCTAAATTCCGGCGCCCCTAAATGACTCAATCTGTACGCCGAGCATGTTTCCTTGAAATTCTTTGCTGACATTGATGGCCAATCGCAGTGGTGGTCCTACTCAAATCTGACCCAGTATTTTTGCGGAGCCATACTGATATCTGTGCGGCTCAGTAAGGAATATTATTTAACCCTCCGATAAGTGATAACTCCGGTATCGATCCCTGAGTGATAAGGTCCCTAGGGACCTAAAACAAAAATTTATAGTATCGTCAAGAATTATTTTTTTTTTTTTTTTTTTTTTTTTCAATCGTTTATTTATTATATTCAATTCATTTTATAAACTAAGACTACAAATAAACAAATAGATATTAATAACAAATTTGGTATGCACTGTTCCGTGATCGGACTCTCAAGCATAATAGAGATTATATAGCGTTCTTTAGAAAAACTTATCTTAAGATATATACAGGGAGTATAATACAATATTTTGTTTGTGATGAAAAAATATAAACAAAAACATCACCTTAGTATTTTACTTAAATAAAAAACAACGTCCAATATTTAAAAATAAAGCTAATTTGGAATCCACCAATAAATGTTCTTTTTCATTTGAATATCGGGTGTACTTGTATCAAATCTTGTATCATTATTTGCAACTGACATTCTATCAAATGATTTGTCGGTAGCCCTTCTATATAAATGATAAAAAATGGGAACACCCAGACTGTTCTGCATGCATCCACTTCTATCTAAATAAAGAAAGGCTTCCGGCGGTACGTAACCAGATTCTAAGGTTTTTTCAATATATGCATCCTCCGCGTAATATGGTGCCATTATAAGATTATTACAAGTGTTTCCCATGCATTTTATAATATGATTTCTTATAAGATTTATTATGTAATTATCTATTCTATCTATGCTTGCATAGATATACAGCCTTTTATTTGATACATATTTTGTAAAATTACTGTGCGGTGATCTAAAAGTCGAGGTACAGGATCGTATACATTTTCTCTCAAACTTGCGAATTTTCTCCATGTATGATGGCGAAATATTGAACCAAATTGCACATCCGTATGTTAGAAGTGTTCGAACTAATATTTTATATAATAAAAGCTTTACATCTTTGTGGACGAATTTTGAATAGAACAAATTACTATGCATATGAAAAGCTTTCCTTGCTTTTTCTATCTGTTTTTTGACGTGTTGATGAAAATATAAGAATTTATCTAGGTAAATACCTAGATAACTAACCTCATTTTTAGTGGGAATTTCTTTGTCTCTTAAACGAGATTTGATTCCAAAATTCTTCCAGTTAGTTCTCACATTATAGTTGCATTTATTCACTGGTGGTCTGAATAAAATTGACTCGCATTTGTCAATATTAATTTTCATCTTCCAGTCGTAGGCATATTTTTCCACAATATTAAATGAGTTCTGCAAATTTTTGTTGATTAATTCAATTTTATTATTAGCATGATATATTATAATATCATCTGCAAATCCTATTATGTTGTCGACACTCATAAGAAGTTCATGGATGAATATATTAAAAAGAATTGGAGCGTTCACAGTTCCCTGTTGAAGCCCATTATGCATTTTAAAAATTCCTGATCTACAATTATTTTTCCCACACACAAAAAATTGCTTGTTGTTTAACATATTATATAAAAGCGAAACAAAATGAAATGGAAAGTTATATGTTAATAGCTTACAGATTATTGCAGCTATCCAAACATTATCGAATGCTTTTTCAAAGTCTATGAGGCATGCCCCAGTGCATAAATTTTTATTGAGATTCCAGTTCACATTTGAAACAAGCAAGTTTATTGCGTGAACTGTGGAGTGTTTAAACTTGAATCCAAATTGTTGGTCACAATTTATATTTCTCTCTTCACACAAATGATTTATATAGTTATTAGTACATACTTCAAAAACCTTGCTTATATTTGGGAGCAAACTAATAGCTCGCAAGTTTTCAGGATTTGTGCTGTCTTTACCCTTTTTGGGTAAAATAATAACCTTCGCAATTTTCCACGAATTTGGGAAATAAGCGTTGTTAATCATATTATTGAACAGTGTCAAATATTCAAATATCAAAAGAGGTGGACTTTTTTTCAGAATATAATTTGGTATATTATCAACACCAGACGACAGTTTAGGTTTGAGTTTATCGAAAATTGTTGTAATATCACTCCGAGTAATAAATATGTCGGCAGCGTCTGCAACATTTAACTCATTAGCCTTAGCATTCCCATTGAATTGTATCAGGCAGTTTAGATTATTTTCATACCTGGTTTTCGATTCCAAAAACGAGGCGAAATGATCAAGAACTTTCTTTTGGACGCTGTTAGATGTGTCTGTATCTTTAGCTGCATATACAGATTCTAAATATGCCCCAATGACTTCCAGTATATGGACATTTTCTGATATTATATATTTATCCGAATTCACGTCTTTTCTTAGCGTCTGCGGATTTATGTTAACTCTATTAAGTAAATTTACTTTGTCGGAAGAAATTTTAAGTAAATCTAGGTTCATAGAGTTTTTATTTCTAAATTGTTTTTTGACTTCAAAAAATAAATTTTCTGGGTCTTTATTTGCTATTTTTCTGAGTTTTTTCCTACTTACATCATTTAATGATACAATAAAGTTATCTACTAACAATTTTCTAAGGAGTTTGAGTTTGTTTTTCAGAAACTGTAATTCGTTAATCGGAAGAGTTCTTTCCATTCTATTGTGTTTTTTTATGGCAGTAACTATTCCGCTTTTTTCCGATTGGAGTTTCCTAATTATAGGTGTAACAATGCGTTGATAATGGTCACTTTCCTTAAATTGTGGTACACTTTTCCCAATAGCGTCTATGATCAAGTTTTCGATTCTTTGAAGATGATGATCAATTTCGTCATTTGAGAGATTTCTATCGTTTGGTATAAGTGGATCTCTGCGTAGAGAATTTATTATATTGCCAGTGAGTTTTTTCAAGTTAGTTTTCTTAAAGTTCAAAATAATGTTTTTTTCCGCTCTTAAAAAATCAAAGGGTTTCATTTGAGAGTTTTGCGCAATTTTAAACTGTAGGGCATTGTGGTCGCTGTCGTAGTCAAGTGTCCTCAAGCAATTAATGAAATCGTTTTGTTTTTCTATAAATATTCTTTCGTCGGCTAAACATACGTCCAAAAACGAACCACATCTAGGATACGACGGATATTCAGACGCATACAGTTTGCATCTATATTTAAATTCATTTTCGTTTATCCAATCATTTAACATAACTCCTTTTGGATTGTTAATTGAATTTCCCCAATTTGTGTGCTTACTATTTATATCGCCAACTATTATGTAAAAATTGTTTTCGTCGTCCAACTCCAGTGTTTCGAAAAGACGTTTAATTTCAACTTTAAAAAATGCGTTGTTATTTCCCGATGGATAATATACGGAAATAATATAGATCCATTTATTTGTACCTAGTGGAACTTTTATTACACATGTTTCTAGATATTTCAAGCTGTTTAGCTGTTCATCATTGCATTCTTTGAATTTTAATTCTTTTTTAATCAGTATTCCTGTACCTCCTCCTTTATTATCACCAGTCCTATCCTTTCTTATAAATATATAGTTATTGAAGTTAATTTTATGTTTCTTATTAAGCTTAGTCTCGTTAAGAAGCACTATATCTGGGTTGTACCTATCAACAAATAGTTGTAAATCGTATCTTCTATTTATTCTGACTAATGAGTTTACATTTACATGCACAATGTTTAAAGTTTTTGAAATTATTTCACATCCGTTAATTGGATTGAATTTACGGCTCCAGAATTCTATACAATGCATCAATTCTTGATGCCTGCATTTGCATTTGTTTGTGAATGTTAATTAATTGATTTGATAAATTATAAATGGAATTTTGAAGTTCAGTAAATACGTTGTTATCTATAGCATTATTAGGGTTATATGCTATGTTGTTATTATCTTTTAGTGCATTAGCAAAAGTTAAATTATTGTTAACTTTTATATATTTTTGTTCTTTACGTTGTGATATTTGCTGTTGTCTATTTTTAAGCTTTTCTTGTAGTTTTTTATACATCTCACATCCTCGGTAAGAAGCAGGATGCCCATATTTTTTGCATAAAACACAAAATAACTTATCGCGTTCCTCTGAATTCGTATTAAGTATGCTGCATTTACCCGGATCATGGGATTTGTCGCATTTTACACAACGCCGCTCCAAAAAACAATTTGCAGCGCTATGAAAAAAACTTTGGCAGTTTCGACACTGTGGAATTTCTGCTTTTCTTATAGCTTCCCACCGGACACATCGGTAAAGTAAACCTCGAACAGATTTTAAATGTTTGACATTGCTTTCACTGGATATCTGTACAATGAATATAGGGAGTTTCTGTCCCTCATTTGTTGATTCTGGTGTAGTAAAATTACTAACTTTAATAATCTTAAGATTGTCATTTTCATATTTTTGTAGATCATTAGCAATATCTTCTACGTTGGTATCAGCTGAAAGGCCTTTCAGTAGAAATGATTTTGTTTTCGCATTTTTTGGGGTGAATGTAAAAAATCTTGCGTTGGTTTTTTTTAGATGTACTTTAACACGTACATAGTTTTCGATTGTTTTTAAATATAATGTCACTTTTTTCCTTTCTGTATAATTATTCTCTCTTATTTGAAAGTCTTCAACTTTTAAGCAATTCTTTACAAAGTTTATGAGCTCATCTGACTTTATATCGAATACGTGAATTGGTGGTATTTTCTGTTTTTTGTTTTCATTATTGTCAGTTTTTTGTTCACTTGTTTGTTTACTACCCGATGGTGTAGACTTTACTCCGTTTGTAGAATTGCTCTCCCGCGAGATATTATCATTGCTCCCACATTGAATGTTTGTAGCATTGTTCACTTGAACGTGATCTTTAAATTTTTTCAACTGACCTTCGTCACATTGAAAGTCATCATCAATGTCAAGAATTGAGTAATAGTTACTCTTTGCTTGTTTGTTTGCACTCTCCATCGTGCCACTACTTTTTCTTTTTCTGTCGTGGATTACAAAATTAGTTTTTAATAAATTTAAGTTTGGAGCATTGCTCCCACTCATTTTATTTAATGTAGATTTTTGATTTCTCTTTTTTTTGATGTGTTAACATCTATACGCGCGCCTCTAGGGCAGTAAACTATAAATTTAATACATACACAAGTGTTAGGTTTGTAAGAGTAAATCATCGTTTGTTTGTTCGCTGCTTGGCAGTCGGTATTGAAAGTGATTATTGGGCGATTTTCATATAATTTTCCCACGCGATTTTCTCCGGAAATTCATAGCCGATTTTATTAATTTTTGGATTAAAAAGCTAGTGCGGGTTTCGACGAAGAGTTTAGGCCAAAAATTAAGGCGATCCGATATCGGCGAGCCGAGATTTAAGTGTTTTAATTTGGAGTATAAATTTGGAGTAATATTAAAAAAGTATTTTATGTTGATCTTCGGTTATATCGTACGAATATAACAATGTAGGTATGTATGTACAAGTGTCTGTTGCTTTGCATTCTTTGAATTTTGTGGGAATAAAACAAAAAGTATTGAGCAAGAAAATAATGACACATGTGCTTGCACTGGGTCTTTAAATAATTTTAAGTATTAATATTATTTAACTGTAACGTCATCATATGATTGAACGCTGTTTTTTATTTTCCAATGTAACATTTACGAATGTGTTCATAGAAATCGAACAGGTACCGTGTAGCAAAAAGGTGTTAACACATCGCCCGTGAGTTCGAACACTCATTGGATTTTTTTTTATCCAGACTTGTAACTGAATTTAAGAAAAAACGCTGATAGTTCCGATTAAAGCTTGCAACTTGCAAAATAACTTCTAATTCACAGCCGGCTGAATTCGTACGTCTGTACGACATGACGGCAACAATTAGACTCCTCGTCAAGAATTATCATTATTGTGTTTTAACGTAGAATACGTTATACGGTAAGGTAGGGGTGTTGATCTGGAGCACAAAATTTTGAGAGAATGTTTGTCAATTTTCTCCCACTTTTTACTTAAATATTAAAACATATTTTAGCAATTTTTATATGTTACTCAGTTTTGTTCATATGTTTTGTTTCGAATTACATTAAAAAAAAAAAATTATATGTCTATATATAAAAGTTTTATGTAGTTAAGGAAATAAATATTCAAGAGCATGATATTTTAGACTTTTTTTGTACATGCCGCTGTTGTTGTTGGTTTGTAAATGCCGCTGTTGTTTTTGTTGTTGTTGTGAAATCAAATGATTTTGGCTTTGCTGTGCTTTGTTTATTTATCGAGCAGCGTGTAAATGTGTGTGTGTGTACATTTCGTTTTGTTGGATCGGTCGGTTATTAGTTTGTTTGGAGGGGAACATAAAATGAAGGGAGGGGAGCGTGGACACTTGTGTGTGCTTGAAAGTTTGCAGATCTTTGCTGTCGTTTGTTTACTTCTGTGAGCAGCGTGTAAATGTGTGTGTATGTACATTAATACAAAGGATTGGCGATGTATACGCTCACAATATCAATGGCGTTTTTCCTAAACACATTTCTGTGAATACATTGAGAAGTAGTTGGAAAGCAGCTAATCTATTGTGCTGCCATATCATAAAATGTATTGCTGTAGCTGTACTTCAAATGAAGATGTCGCTATAATGTAATACGTTAAACTAGATATAGTTTCATCCTTAAACATACGGCATACAGTCTTCAAGCACACAAACTAAAAAATAAATTAATAAATCTTGTTCAAAACTATTCCAATCGTTTAGATCAGTGGTTTCCAAACTTATTTGGGTTATCGCCACATTGTAGCGACATCTTTATTAGATGTACAGCAATAGGAATTACTTTTGTGTATACGTATATATTAGATAGATTTAAATCATTTATCAAAAATTATATTTAATTCATATATTTTAATTGCAAAATGACTAACGTATTCTACGTCTGACCTATGCGCCCGTGTTATCTAACACAGGCTTGTTATTTTTTTAATTAAAATTTTTGTTGAAAGCTTTAACCAATAAATAAAGTATTTCATTTTATTAATGCATATTTTTTTAGGATTTAGATTTATAAATATATGGGTGATTCCTTGGAAATAACGTTTTTTCGGATGGTGAAATTATTAGTTTTTAACATACCTCGGATGTGATTTTTTTTTACAGTTTTTGTTTATATATACTACTATAGTGTATACCAACATCTATTGAACTACAACAATTTAAAACATTTATCAATATATTTTATACTATAATTTTCAGAATTGCCACGATTCTGGCATCCACGGTATTGACATTTCATATTTAAATTGACTTCATTCTATGCCAAATTGACGTGAGATAATTTCCTTTGAAAATCACATTTCGATGACTAAATATCGAACAAATTTCGTCACTAGTAGGGCGAGTATTATATTGCGCAATAAAAAAGCGGTACCATGGTATTTACTGCTAATTTTGCGACTTACCTTTCGTAAAGAAAACACTTCACTCCAATCGATTCAATGTGGATAAATCTGTCAGCCATTGATGTAAACATAACATTTGATATACAATGGTCGAGTTCTCACAGCGAGGGCGCCTTTATACCCATCCAACATGGCGCCACAGCGGTAAAACGTAAATGTTCGATATTAGGCAAAAATGCGTGGACAAAGTTTAGATCTTGTTAGTCGGGCCTAAATAGGAGATTTACGCTCGGTAAATACATGAAAATATCCTCTATCTAGGCAATTTCAATGACCATAAAAAAATATCAATCCATCCTGCGAAATGAGGGAGTGAATATAGTATAAACCTTGATTATTATGAAATGGACACGCCACGGTTCTGATATTTTCATTAGTTTCTGTATGTTTCTATCGAATAAGCGCGACGCAGGTGAGAATATTGTTGTGGAAAATCTTGTGTACCATAAAAGTATTGAAATTACGCGATTATTTATTTGCCGTCCCTTAATTACATGGAAATAAACGTGATGGACAAAGAAAACGTTATTTCCAAGGAATCACCCATATATAAATCATTGATTGTTAAGGAGTACGCGATAACAGCTATTGCGCGTGTGCTAAATAGTATCACACACAGGACGATAGAAATTTCATTATCTACTCTTAGGATAGACGTGGAACTTAAGAAGTAGGTATGCTTAGTAGGTATCCCATCTGAGGCAAACCTCAAGGATTGGTCACGTCTCCTCTTCTGAGGAACCTTGCGCTACATGGAATACTGATAACTGTCCTTACCCGGACGCAGAAAAGATGTTGCTTATCCGGTCAACCTGGCAATAGCTTTAAATGGTAAGACTTCGAAAGACAGACATCGGGCAGATGAGCTGGTTAAATTGAACCGGCAAGGTGCTTCAGGTCTTTTATACTTACTTTACCTTTATTGACTATTTTACAACCTCATGAGGTCAGACATCTTAAACATATTAATTAAACAAACAAATTAAACAAATTTCAACATATTCTTCCAACTAGCTCTATCCTTCGCCATTTCTCGCTAGTTGGTAATACCAAGGATACGGAGGGATTTTCCTGCCTGGTTACTCCAGCAGAGTCTTGGTCGTCCTCTTTTCCTGATTCCATCGGGTACGTTATCGAAAACTTCGGAGCTATATACATATGAGAGTATGATATAGCCGGACTTTTGTCCATCGAGAGAGGGGCTTTTTCCTAAACTGCTTGGTGAGCCCATACAAGCACAAGTACAATTCTCCTATTTATCTCCAGGCTGACTCTGTTGGCCTTGGTTACGGCGGATCCAAGGTAGACATATTCATCTACCACTTCAAAATTAAATCGGTTGTCAACGGTCAAGTACGGACCAAGTCGAGAGGTTTCTCTAGTCGTTGAGAGCATCAATTTTTCGTGCCCTCATTAAAAGCAACACTCACCTTTGTTGATTCATTTTCGATTCTTGGATATACTTCAGCAACCTCTTGCAAATTTCGCCCAATGATGTCTAAAGCTTTTCATGTTAATGGTCTTGTTCGTATTTACTGTAGCTGCTCTCATTACTATCTCCATTAAGATGTTGAAGTGATTGCACGAAAGTGTGTCGCCTTGTCTCAGTCCTCGCTTGGTACAGAATGGTTCTGTGAGGTCATTCCCCAATTATACTGCTGATTTGGTGTTGGTCAGCGTCATTCTACAGAGGCGGGTCAGATCCCAAGTTTAGACATAGCTTCGAACAGTTTTTCCCATATGGGGCTATCAAAAGCAGCTTTGTAATCGGCAAAAAGGTGGTATGTATCGATTTGATTTTCGCGGGTCTTTTCCAGGATTTATCGTAGCGTGAATATTTGGTCAGCCGTCTAACACCACACTGATAAGGTTGAATCAGATTTCAACATGACCTCATACGCGATGGATAAAAGACTGATACCGCGATAGTAGGAACAGACACACGGATCACCCTTTTTGAATATAGGACATAATACACTGGCACCCCAATCGTCAGGCGTAGACTCACCAGTCATATACCGCATATAAGTCGATGCATGTGGGCTAGCAGTCCTTCGCCACCTGCCTTGAAAAGTTCAGCGGGTAGGCCATCCACACCAGCGGCTTTATAATTCTTAATCTGTTTTCCACTATCATTACCTTCTGATCTTCAGTGGAAGAATCTTAGTGGAGTACTGTTGAAAAGTAGTCTCTCCCCATCTTGAGCACACAGTGCTTATCAGTCACAAGATTCCCGTCGTCGTCCTTGCAGGAGGGCTGCCCATTATTAGGCCCGTTATTCGATCTTCTTATCCTCTGGAAAAACTTTCGGGATTCACTATTCATCCTGAACATTTCGGTTTTTTCACTCTCCCTCTGCTTCCACTGCCACCTTTTTTGTTTTTTATACCCGACGATAAAAAACGCCTACCATGTTGAATGTGTCTGAAATTGATATTGCAAAGTCTGCTATAGGACTCAGTGATATTCTCAAGAGCAAGCTTAGTTGTAGACCCAACGTAGGCCACGACATGCCTATATACATGTGAGACGGGCTTTCTCCAAGGTTTGTTCACTGGATATATACAGCAGTCCTATGATCGATATTGCTGAATGTGGTTACCGCGTTTTTGATAAACTGACTGGGACCCAGAGTATTACGACAATTTGCAACACGGGTTCCCTGTGCACCACTCCCACTGAGGCACTAAATGTAATGTTATACATATTGTCGGTGGACATTAGAACCATACATATTGCTTCATGTCTTCCATCAGGAAGCAACTCTCTCAAAGCGGCATGGTGGAATTCGGTCATGGAACAGTGTTGGATGTGGTCCCAACATTTCTGCAGATTTCGAACAGTCTACAACAAAATTAAGTGGAGCAGATGAGTACCAGGTATAGATGATATTTGAATTCCTATATGGATGGGTGGAACATTAATGATCAGGCGGGGATCATTAACTAATGGTCAGCTATCGTAGACATGATCATTGTACCTGATTATGGCTATAAGGGAAGTGACCGGCTCTTTGAGGGCGTGATTCTGGCAGTCATTGGGATTATTGACGTCGTAGGTAGTCAGGCAGACAAGGGGCGAGCCTAGGGACTATCTTTCAGATTCCACAGGAATTGGAACGTGTTTTCAAGCCCATAACGACTTGTGGACTTGTGGGGATGAGGAGCCAAGAGAGCGTTCGGGAAAGACTTTGACTTATAGTGGACAGCAAGAGATTCGTGAACCCTCTGTTTCCCTCCACGCTCAAGTTAACAATGCTTGGTTCAGTTCTGACGGGACACTTTCTGATTGGTAGACAAGCGGCGAGATGAAATGTTACTCTTAGTAGCACAGAAGAAGGAAATATTGAACATTTGCCCTGCACGTGGCAACTAGGAGGGTTGGTGTCTACTATGGGTGGGAGTCTACTACGGGATTCTACTTCTATACCGACATGGGAGAATTATAACTTTAGGCGTCTAAGGAATTTTGAGCTTCATGGAGCAAACAATTTTTGTCTCGTTGGATCCCTCTAGTCCCTGCTATCACGATGAAGTAAAATAACTAATTGATACGTTCATGGACTGCCACAAACACGTAAGACCTTTGCTCTCATTTATATCCTAGAGAAGAGGATGATAAAATTTTCTGGCTAAAATTTTAAGAAAATATTTATTTGTTCAATTTTGATGGCCACTTTTGGATACTGTAAAGCCATTTATTTATGAGTATTATGAGTACTTTGTTGGTGATGTTGTTGCCGCTAGTGACACAAACCACGATGTGGATAATGTTGTTGCTGCCAGCAAACATATATACTATATATACTAACTACAGACAAATGAATTTTTCACTTCAGTGTCTGTGTCCTGTTTATCCTGGGCAACTTGGTAATTACAAATTTTATTGTGTTTCTCATCCTCTTCTCCACTGTAGTTTTGTTGACTATCCGTAGTTGTCTTTCACTGCGTTCGTATGAGATATGTACTCCGAACAAATAATTCCCCTTTGTTCGTTTGAAGTTTAAGTTAATTATGCCCTAGGACGTATATGGTGTGTACATGCGCCTTATTCGGGTTGATCAGCTTTGTTTTCCAATGAAACACAATTCCATTAACGCAATATTAATTTGATATTTTTACGTCCACAAAGTACGAGCAGCAGAATTGTAGTCAAAGGAAGGAATAAACCTATCGAGATGCTTCGGCTAGTGGTAAGTGTGAATACACCCTGCGGTGGCTTAACGGGCTAGATATTGCTGAAGATGATGCTTCACAATAATTGAAACTATCGTCTGGCGAATGTGAGTTCGGATCCCACCCGCGGCATTTATATTTTTTCACTAACCAGCAAAACCATGATCTGTTAGCTTAAAAGGAATTACAGCTTTGTAAAAATTACTCGGATCTAAGACAACTAAATTTGAGATACATTTATTAACGCAGTCGGAATGCAAGTCGGTTAAGTTTGAAATTACAAACTCATATAGATGCCGAACTTGGCTATTGTCAAGAAGTCTTAGGGAGCTTAGGAAAACACGCTATCAACCACAATTGACTTAAAACAATATATTAGTACTCCACATAATAAACAATATTGTTTCCTATAACAGCTTAAAACATTTTTTGTACTTAACACATCAATGTCATTTTAATGGTTGTTTATTTGTGTGTCCCGTAAACACGTTTTCCGCATTCTTAAGAAAGAATCATTCAATCAATGGATTTTGATGTATACGCGTATTAAAAAGACAAATTATTGGAGACTACTTAAAACATTGTTTTTTGTCAAATTCTTATTAAAATTTACAGAATTGTGGGGAAATATTGAAACAAAATCATGGAATACTTTTAAATAAACGCTGCGATTTTTTAATATTGTAATAAATGCGGATGTTTTTGATGTGCTAACATCTATAGCGGCGTATGGGGACTAAATATATCAAAGTCAACATCTCCTAAAACCAGATTTTATGCTGCTGCTAAAACCATCGCAGTCGACGTTACGGTGACATACTAATACGTCAGCTACTTCGTACAAAGTATGTGTGATGTTGTGTGTTTGGCTGTTTTGTTGCTGTTGATATGGCAAACATGTGGTTACGTGACACAGGTATACGTCAGCTACTTCGGACAAAGTATGTGTGATGTTGTATTTGTTTTATTTTCTTTGCGAATATTAGATCCTGTCAAGCCAAAAATGATCCAACATGTTATTTTAAATTTAATCTGAATTTTGACCAATAATACAATAACTTAACCAAATAAATTAAAGAATACACCAGATATACCGAACTAAAACTCTTACATACATGCGAACTTCCAATTCAGCCTATTAAGTTTAAACATCTACAAGATTTGAAGCCCCGTGTACAAGCAGAATATCATTACACATACAATAACGTAGTTCAGATGAAGTGAAAGTACATAGTAGGAAGATATCTATCAATGTCGAATTCGAATTATTTTATTTCCTTTTAATTGTTTTATTATTTAGTTCTTATATGTTTAAAAAAAAAAATTAATGTGAGTCCGATCACAGGGGAGATGTGTAAACATCTAGTAATGAAGTTGGAAGTACTTATGCTTTTAGTATATTTTTTTAATTAATCAATTAAAAGTATCAAAACTTTTAATATTGTAAATACATAGGAATTTGCAGGTTTTTGTTTGTTTTATTGGACTTATTTGGTTAGTAAATGGGCACACTGCAGTATATATGTACTAAACATCTGAAACAAGCTGAGTTGAATCAGTTTCAAATGACACGTTCCCATTTCAAGTGCTGCCTAACATTCACAACTAATGTTTAAGCAGTTACTGCTGAGGAACGATTTGAACATACAACGTAGAACTTCAATCAAAGCAACAAAAAAAACTACAAAACACGCGGTATACAACGATCAACCACTTGCTGCGTTGAGAGAAGTGTTAATTGAATCATTCGAGAGCATGCTTGTGTGGCATTGCGCTCTTTCTTTTCTTCATCGTTTCAGCGCCACACTGTCAGTTGGCAGCGAGTGCAGTAGAATATTATCAATGTTATGATAGCTGGAAGCGCTTGTAGATAACATATGTCCATCTGTGCGATGTATGTATATTATGTATATTCTTTGCAAAGTTATTAAGCAAGTAAAGCTATTTTGATGTAGTAAACATAATGGAAAAAAAGATTTCTTTAATGTAGAAGTAATATAAATATTAATTTATTATTTAAAGTGATTAACTACCAACATCTTTAAATTTAAAACATAAAAAAAACGTAGAATACTTCAAAACAAAAATAGTACCAATAAAAAACTAATCAAAACAACTCACGTAGATCTGGTATTAAATACAAAAATAAATATATAAGTATATCGCATTTTTAATTCATTTATCCATAAAATAGACTTAAAATATTATAAAAGGAAAGAAAGTAATATGAAGGAAAAGGAAAGAAAGTAGATATGTATAAACATTTAAAAAAGTATAAAAATTAATACATATACAGGCACATCAATTACTACACAGAGAGCGATGTTTTGCTATCCGCGTTCCTTCAATGTTTCATTGCCACACTGACACAGAAGGCAGCGAGTGCAATAGAATAGTGTTCATGTTATTATAGCTTGCATAAACAACATGAGCACTATAACATAGATGTTAGTTTGATACACTTGTAAGTTGATGATTTGCTGTGAATCCACAACTTCGTAACATTCCCTCAAAAACGAGTAATAATTCGTCAATTTTAGGTTGCTTTGACTGTTGTTATGTTTTAGGGAAGATGTGTAGTAAAAAATGTTTACAAGTACTGTACGTATTTTGAAATGTTTTGTTTGTTAAGAAATCAAGCTGACTCGTTCTATGCTACTGCATTAAAAATTACAGTAAGCACTAAATTTACTGATTACTGAAAAAATTCAGTACATTTTTACTGATAATGAAATTTAATTTGCATTACCAGTCAAATCATAGGGCCGTATTCATAATAATCAGTAATCGGGCATTACTGATTACAGAAAATTCAATGCACCTCATCATAATCGTGTAGGCACTTTATAAAAATTGCTTAAAAAATTTTAGTAATCAGTAAAAATATACTAGTTAAGGAATTATTTTTACTGAAATTTTAGTAGTACTGCAAAGTGTCCATCTGTGGTAAATGCCTTAAGGACAAATAGTTAATATTGGCTTATGGTAACTAAAATAAGATATATAAATTTTTGACTCGATTGTATTTAAAAATCTATGGAAAACTGCATCTATAGTAGTGGAATTATTAGTTGTGGGGGTTTGTGGAGAATTGCTCATATGCAAGTGGAAAACGTCAAATAAAAATTTTGATAAAGCTTGCGACTGTGGGTTTGCACAATTTGTATTAAAATCTCCACCCATAATAATTGGCATGAGATGGAGATTGTTACCCAATTGTCGTGCACCACTTTCAGTGTAAGTCAACAGTACGTAATGAAGATATGTTATAATCTTAATTTTTATTGGAATCTAATAGAAATTTTAGTAGAATTAACATTACCTCCATTCAGCTTTGATACACTTTGTGTTGTTTTATGTTCTGAGTTATAATTTTCTTGGTGTTTTTAAAATATTTTATTATTTTGTATTTGCTGCGGTTGACAAGTTATTAATCAGCTGTTTACTGTAATGTAATGTTATTTCACAGCAATGGTTTTCGAAAATTAGCAGCTAATATTGCACACTAGATGGTGCTTATATGCAGCTGTTAAATATGAATGACAATCTCAAAGATGAAGAAAACTTTTAGTTTTCAGTTTTCCTTATATTTGACAAGTTTAGTTTTTAGTTTTCCATATTTTGCTTTGTTTTAGTAAATTTCTTATTAAAAGTGCAAAAAATCTTTTTAAAAGTTAAAAAATTAAATGTTTTTGTATTCATTTTATTTATTTGTTTTCATTTGCCTACGATAACATAATGTACGACAATTAGTGAAAATTAGTCGCTACTATTGCACACTAGATGGTGTTGAGTATATTGTATGCAGCGTATGAGTACACTAATACACTCATACATAGCTCACACCGATTTGATAACGCTTTACGATTGGTTAACGATTACATTGCACATCTTACTCTAAATTTGTGATTGTACTGTGAAAAAGATTTTTACCCCCAGCGTATAGATGTTTACCCATCAAAAAGTAAAAATAATTTGAAACTTTAATAAAATTGAAAATTTTACCTTTTATACTGAACAATACCTGCTATCAGCCAAACAATATTTGAATTTTTCAATTGCAATACCCGCTATCAAAAATAGCACCGCCAATAACGAAAAATTTAATTTTGTTTTTTATTTTTGTACCTAGAATTCAGTATATGTTACTTGCTCCACGAAAAGGGACCTCTGCGTCGAAAAGAAGTTATTGAGAAAAACGCGTTTAGAAAGAGCGCTTCGTTAATTTTTATCATTTATTTCATTAATTATGTTCATTTTTACAGGTGATTTGTAAAAAAACTAAAAGACATAGAAACTTGCGGTTTGCGGCATTTGAAAAAGCGTTTTTTTCCTATAAGAATCACTCAAAAAGAAATTTTGGTGCTGAGGTCCTTTTTCGTGGAGCAGGTAAATAATGTAGAAATTCTAGACGATAGACAGATTCATAATTTAAGAATTTCGGCATAAATCAGGTTTTTACCTCTCCAGGAAAGACATATTTTGGTTCATAGCGGGAATTGAAAAAGGTCTCGATACAGAAAACACATTCTGAAAATTTTAAAATCTAACTGTTTATTTAATTTCCCAACATAAAGTCAGCTAAGTACTATAAAGCTCCATACGCCATTTTAACTTTTTTAAGCTAAGACTAGAAACAGAGGTTTGAAATGTTTCTCTTTCGAACGCTGTCTTTAGAATCTCGCTATCTCACTCTGTTGCTAAGATACTCAGTGTAAATAATCAATATTCTTCGAGCTTGAGGTCAGATTTGCTGTAGTTATATTTATTTTCCTCGATATTTCGCTACTCCTTTGTGTAGCATCATCAGGAGATATAAACAATATTCAACAATTAAAACAAAACAAAATTAACAATTGTGAAAAAATTATGTCAATTCAAAAATGTTCAAACAAATTTTCCCGCCTTTTTTCAAAAATTTCTGAAGTTACACAAACAAAAATAATGTTCGTAAAAAGTTTATATAAATTAACCCAAAGAAAAATATTAATTGATATGATAAACAATTCTTGCTTAAATGGTTCTACTTTTTACTAATTAAATGTCTGTAAATGTGGGCTACAGACATTTAATTAGTAAAAAGTAGAACCATTTAAGCAAGAATTGTTTATCATATCAATCTAATATTTTTCTTTGGGTTAATTTATATGAACTTTTTACGAACATTATTTTTGTTTGTGTAACTTCAGAAAATTTTGAAAAAAGGCGGGAAAATTTGTTTGAACATTTTTGAATTGACGTAATTTTTTCACAATTGTTAATTTTGTTTTGTTTTAATTGTTGAATATTGTTTATATCTCCTGATGATGCTACACAAAGGAGTAGCGAAATATCGAGGAAAATAAATATAACTACAGCAAATCTGACCTCAAGCTCGAAGAATATTGATTATTTATTGATAAGGAAAAGGTCGAACAACAGAATAAAAATACTCAGTGTTTTAATAATTATATTTATTATATATTTAATTTATTATATGTATTATATATTTAAACTCTTTAGGCAAACAGGTATTCCAATTTAAAATTTTAGAACAGTCTATCAAGTAGTTTTTCTCACCTCTAAACTTAAATGCTGTTTTTCTCGAAACTAAGTTGATGGTGTACGGAGCTTTATAGTACTCAGCTGACGACATGAATTTTAAATTTCAGGGACAGGTTTCCTAATCTCGTAGTAGATACATAAATAAAATAAATTGTTTCCCATTACATTCCATAAAGAGATGGGAAAGGTTTTCTCACAATTAGTGAGCTGTGCTCTTTATAGTTTTACACTCACTGACTGGCACCTACAGTTTTACACCGGTTCGTAACGCTATTTTGGGAACTTTTTAATGGCGAAGTACTCGATAGTGTTGCCGTCACTAAGCGAGGTGACCGTCGTCGAAATAAATGTAATCTGGTCAGGGCAGAGATCGAACCCACGTTCTCATATACAAGAGCCGAGCACAGTAACCATTGCACTACCGACGGACATAGTAGATAACATTTTTGAATTTGTTAAACCCCATACTTTAATGTGGTAAAGTATTTCTTCATAACATCATTATTTCATTATGTCATTGATCTATAAGTTATTAAGTTCAACACTGCAGTACTTCTATTTTGAACATGGATAAAGGAAATAATAGATATAGCGCGACCATTGTCAACTTTGTTCACTAGGTGCTCCCCTGTACTACTGTGACTTTCACTGAAGTTTCCCATAATTCTAATTGACGTTTATTCAAAATTGTGTTAAATTTTTATGAAAGTAATTTAAACAATGGAAAATGTGACAAAATGTACGTGATTTTCATAATTGCATTTGTTTCTTATACGAGTATAAAACACTATTTCAAAGCCATGAGGGCGGTGTTGGCATTTCAATATGAGAAAATCCGTAAGATCGCCCAAAGATGAACATCACGGAACGCCTTTTTAATCTAAAAACGTCCGCGGCCAAAAAATGTAGCAACTTCTGTGGTCGCAGATGCCAAAACCGGTAGCGTGTCTGGGGACTCTCAAGAAGGAATGGTAGCTGAACAGGACGAATAACCAATTTATAAAGACATAGACGGTGGTGACATGGCTTTGCAATTCGATGTCCATCAGATATTCTACTTTAATTAAATTTTAGATTTTTGTTGTCATATTTTTTTAATTTTTTTTTTTTGGGAACAATAAATATCCCATTTATTGCTTTCAAGGATATCTAGAAAATTTCCCATTACACTAAAATTTTCCCAACACTTGTGCTTTATCTATTAGTTTACTTTATCTATGATTGCGAACGCCTTCTTAGACTTATTGGATATTCCTTCTTTATTACTACGCTCCATTTTGTCACTGTTTCATCAATTCCTTATTTCATTATTTCACAATTTTACCAATTGCCTGTTTTAGTACTAAAGTGTAGCGCTTAGAAAGTGTCATATGAGCCGTACCCAACTTTCTATCTGGATTACTGTCTCTTTACCGACCACAATAATATATTATTAGTAGCTGCTGTTTGTTCAAGCTTAGTTTGAAATTTAAAGTGGGCGATATTGCCAAGCCGCTGTTGGTACCTTCAATGCAAATCGATATATTCAGTACAAAATCATATGTCTTCTAAAAATTCATTTGAATGAATTAACTATTTACTTAATACATTATTATTTTATTAATATTAATTTATATAATGTCTTTGATTTTCTTTTCAGATTTATAAATAACACCTGGAGAATAAATAATGGAGAGATTCACAACTGAACAAAGAACCAGAATAATAGAATGTTATTATTTAAATCAGCGACCAAGTAAAATATCATTGGGCCTTATTCTTCGAAAATGAACATGGAATTGCCGTAACCGTAAATGGATAGCGACAGCGGTTTATGGTAGAATATTTCTACGTCATACTCTTGAAAACAGACCTGAAATGCGGTTTCAGCAGGATGGAGCCACTACCCACATTGCCCGAGGCACAATTACAGTTTAAATTCAAATTTTTGGAGAGCGTTTAATTTCCAGAAATTCATCTTCATTCATCATTGCGAAGCTGGAAACGGGAGTTATTTAAGTGACATTATTTCCAAATTTTTTGCGAAAAAATTTCGAATTTGTATACTTATATTATATAATCTGAAAAAAATATATAAACGAAAAAGTTATTGAATTTTTAAACCCTTTAGGCACTTTTAACCCTCTTTGTATAATACTTTGTATAGTGACGTTTACTTAATTAATGTTTTTCAATAAATTTAATTATATACTATACTTATGTTCATCGGACCAAAAACTAACAAAAATTTAATTGGGAACGCGAATTTGCTAATTGAATTTGCTTTTTTTTCAGTGTTGTCCAACCATGTCCATGCTCATGAGTGACTAGTCTCTTGCCCTTTATAATGTTTTTGAACCATAAAGAAAATTTTAATTTCAATACATCAAATATATCCTTTTCTATAATTTATTTAACAAACTCATACTTTTTTTATTTCATTTCTATATCACTTTTATAAATAAAAATTCAAAGAACCAAATCTCCGAGAACAATTTCAAACAACGCTACGCCCAGGGTTTCAGGGTTTGGTAAAGCCATATTCGCATTCCTGTTTCAGACAGAAATAATGGTGATTCAGATAATGGTTCACATCACATTTACCCAGATATGCTATGGAACTATGGAACATCAGCCATTGCACATGCGACCTTTGAAATTGCCATAGCTGAAATTGGTATACATAGTAACGGCGACAGTGATGATAGTGAAAAGAAATCTAACAGCATGGTGGGAAATCTACCAGCAACAATCAGGAAAAGCTTTGTTTAAATGAAATGAATGACGATTCTCATTGAAAGCTGGTACATACTAGGGATGCTAAATGGGACTGATTTAAAAAATTTTATAAATCCCGATCCCGGGATTTTCGGGATTTTTCGAGATCCCGGGGTTTTCCGGGATTTTTCGGGATTTTATTTTTAATTTTTTTTGGGAACTGGTCTATTTTACGGCCTACACTCCAATAAACCACCACAAGGGGGTAGAATACGTTATTCTAAGCAAAAAAGTAAAATAACAAAATCGGGGCAAATGTTATGCACCCCGAAATTTCGGCTACGTGAGAGGGTTATGGCTTTAACGTACCGCGTAAAGCCATTGATATCAGTTTTTTGTATAAAACAATTCAAAACAAACTCATAAAATAATGTAGCACTTTTTGATAAGTCGCTTAGTTATCGAGTTATTGGATTTAGAAAAATTATCGATTTTGATTTCACTTTTTTGTATAAAACAAGTCATAACTAACTCACAAAATAACATAGCATTCAGCGATAACTCGCTTAGTTAGTCGATAAGTCGCTTAGTCTCAAACAAAAATTATTTTAAAAACATCGCCCGATTTTTCAAATATTTTTTTTTTCAAACAAAAACACAAATTATTTTAAAAAATTTTTTAAATTTTTGTTTGAGAAACATAACCATCCGATAACTCGATAACTAAGCCACTTATCGAAAAATGCTACATTATTTTTCGAGTTAGTTATGACTTGTTTTATACAAACAAGTGATATCAATGGCTTTAAACGGTACGTTAGTGGAGAAATTATCCGAAATGTTGTGATCCATAACTCTGAAACTATGCATTTGCCCCGATTTTGTTATTTTACTTTCTTTGTTTAATGTTTTACCCAACGCAATAAATTTTGTAATTTTTGGAGAGCAAGCCGTATAATAGACATACATATGCCAAAATTAACTTACGTTAAGATGTGTTATTCAATCTTTTGTAGAGCCGCCAAAAAGGTAAAAAAAATGAAATTAAAAAATTTTCGGCAAATTTTTCACTTTTGCGTGCTACCTAAACAGTGTTAAGAATCACCTCTAGGAAGTCTATATGTTCTAGAAATTTGTTTATTGAGATCTTAGGTAAATTTTTGTTGTTGATTGTTTCCTTGAATTTTGAACGGTTTGCTACCTATGGACCTGAACACGGGAAAAAAGGTAAAAATAAATCGAATTTGTTTAAGTTTTTTGCGATTTTGATCTGGAAGGTGAAGTTTTTTTGATTTTATTTGTTCGCAATTTTTGTCCCTTATGACAAGAGCTACAACTTTGCCTCAGAGAGTAAATTCTGAACGGTTTGCAAGATATGAGCCTGAGAAAATGATGACATTTTTACGAAAATGATACCGAGGCCCCAAATCTTTGGCGGCCCATAAAAAAAAAGTGCATGACTTTGGGAAAAATTGGGAAACACGGGTCTTTTTTTTTAGTCTTTTATCACGTAGTGGTGTCCGTATATGGTTATTTTGCCATGACTTAAAAAATTACACACAGTGTTACCATACGGGCTCGTTTTATGGCATTTTTGTTCATAATGATTTGAGAATCATAATGAGCGATGAGGCTCATTTCCACCTCAGCGGGTACGTGAACAAGCAAAACTATCGCTTCTGGGCACCGAAAATCTACGAGTGATGCACGAGGAGCCATTACACCCGCTCAAAGTGACTGCATGGTGCGCTGTTCACGCTGGAGGAGTCATCGGGCCATATTTTTTTTCGAGAACGCCGCTGGTCAAACGACAACAGTGGATGGTGCGCGCTATAGAGCCATGTTAACCAAGTTTTTTCTGCCGCAATTCGACGAACTAGGACTGGGGGACGTGTGGTTCCAACAGGACGTAGCAACGGCGCACACTGCGCAAGCCACAACCGATAAGGCGGCGCTCCCGGGTCGCCCCATCTCTCGCTTTGGCGATTTGCAGTGGCTCGCAAGATCGCCGGATTTAACCGTTCCAGACTTTTTTTGTGGGGTTTTTGAAGTCCCGTGTTTACGTGAACAAGCCCGAGACCCTGGAAGCCCTCAATGTCAACATTGGACACGAGTGCGACAATCTGTCACTCGAAGTTCTCGCCGAAGTGATGAAAACTTACATAAAACGGGCCCGTATAGTAATCAATTGTGACGGCACCCATTTAACCGATATCATCTTCTCAACTTAACTCATAAAATTCCAAAGGTTTAAATAAACTTAATCAAAAAACAGAATCGAAGTTTTTCTTTTAGAAAAAAAAATGAGACCCAATCAACATTGGATGAGTTCTTTTGAAACACCTTGTAGTTTTATGATTTTCAAAATTAATAATAGTCCCGAAAAATCCCGAGATTTTCTTGTTAAAATCCCGAGATTCGGGACTTATCAATCCCGAAAATCCCGGGATTTCGGGATTCGGGATTTACCGTTTGGCATCCCTAGTACATACATAAGTACCTTCAACTCTGTTTATACATTTTCGTTCTTGTATACATTAGTATGCATCTACTATAATAAATTCATGTGCATTTCCTTATTTGCCTTAAACTTCAAACATTTTATGCTTCCAATAAAACACACGTCTATGTCCCCGCCCTAGGCCCCGCATAATCCCTTTGTACCAAAGAATTGCCGTGCATACTTTCCATCAAGTTCTATTTATATTTCTGAGCTTTAATGTGGATTTACATTCGAATGAAAATACTGACGTTGAAAAGTGTAAGTTTATTTTTGTTCTCAGGTATTTGTTTAGTTATTTTCAAAGAAGTTTATAAATCACTTGTCTGCCACTCATCCTGACATTTTGTTATTGTTAGTTCGTCACTCCTTTGTCACGTCCATTTTGTTAGTCTCTTATATTTTAATTTAAATGAATTGATTCTGCCACTTTTGCTCGTTGCTTGCTTTCACCTGTTTTTAAATGCAAATAAGTAGTGCTCAATCCCTCATTCAAGTCCCAGCGTTACCATCATTATACTTATCATTATCCTTGGAGAAAATGAGTACTTATGTTCGCTTTGGTTTTCTTAGTTTTATACCATCCGTCCGTTGTTGGAATTTAATTACTTTCATTTGACTATTTTATGTATGGGCAGGGGGAGGGTTTGACAGATAAGCAAGGCAATTTCATTACCATTTCATTTTATGTTGAAATATATAGTTGATATTGGTTCATTTTTGCAGTCCGTTCTTGGTTTAAGATTTATGTACATGTACAGGGTGTCGCAATAGAAACGAAGGGGTTTCAATTGTCTATAACTGCAGAGAGAGACTATATAGAGAAGACTTGGGAAATTGCAAATGTAAAGGTGCACTATTGAACAAGATGGAGCCACAGCCAGAGTAACAATGGTACTACGAGCATTAAGGGGTATTTTTGGTGAACGCATTATTCCAAGAGGCAGATATTTTAACTCTTTGCACCGTACACTGGATTTAAGAGCTCACCACATTTGTCTTTGAGTTATTAGAAAGAGCGGGTGTACATGAATAAGCCACAGAGCTAACCTCAAATAAAGCACAATATTCGAGACAAAATTCGAACGATAGCTTCGGAACTCCTGAAAAAGTTGTGGAAACATGGAAAACATCTTAGAAAAATCTCGACTATGCAAAGGAGAAAATTGGCACAACTTGTTTTTGTCTATCCTTATTTTTGACATTTAAATTAGCAAAATTCCGTATTAATGACGAGAAATAATAAATGTAAAAAAAATCAATGAGTGTTCGAACTCACGGATGATGTGTTAACCCCCTTTTTGCTACACGGTACCTGTTCGATATCTGTGAACACATTAGTAAATGTTACATTGGAAAATAAAAAATAATAGTTAATTGAATTAAATTTAATTTTTTATTTTTTTTATTTTTATAATTTATAAATGTTAAGTTTTCAGCACAGATCAAATTGGTCTGTGATAGCTGAAATATGAGACATAAACTTTAGATTCTACCCTATCTAAATATCGTGAGAAAACAGCGTCAATTTTAGTTCCTTGGATAGCAGTTGGAGACTCTAATGAAGTATTAATAGGAAGCTTGAATTTATCGTAGACGAATTCGATAAGTGGCAGTGCTTCTGCGGTTGAAAAATTCGTGTTAAAGTCACCACCCATTATTATAGGCATTGAAAAATAGTCCTCTTCTTGTTCGCGTGAACCATTTTCGGTGCAGGGCAGAAGTGAAAAATGAATAAATTTTAATATATTGTGGACAGACTGGTTTGCTGAAATGTAGATACAAATTATTTTTTGCCCTGTAGGTAATTCCAATAGAATGCTACTAATGTCACCAAGCGAAGAGGTATTTTGTGAAGTTTGCTGCATGATGGAGTTAAATTGTTCATGTGGAGATGCTGAACATCAAATGACTCGCTTTGTTTGGCCATAGCAACAACAACGAAACAACTAAACACACAACATTACACATACTTTGTACGAAGTAGCTGTCGTATTAGTATGTCGCCATAACGTCGACTGCGCAAGCCCATGGGCTTGCAAATGAAATTTTGCGTGGCTATGCTTTATATCTCCGTTCAACAACAGCAACAGACACATGTACATAATTACATTATTATGTTAATACATACGCTATAGACACAATTTCGTTTGCCTCACCCCTGCCACACCACTCTTTCATTGCTCTCTTGCTCGCTCATTTTTGTTTAACACGTCATTATTCTCTTTCGCAGTCGCAGAAAATCTGGTTGTAGCAGAAGCATAAAATCTGGTTTTAGCAGCAGCATAAAATCTGGTTTTAGCAGCAGCAGAAAACCTGTCTGTGTGTTGTTTGCATGTGTTGACTTTGATAGATTTAGTCCCTATACGCCGCTATAGATGTTAACACATCAGAAAGCTAAATTTACTTTAAAAAAAAAAATTATAGATTATTTAAACCCCCTAGTGTCTTTTGCGCTACCCTGTATAAATTTAATAAAACGATATATTGTACTTATTAATGTATGTATTTATTTAAATATTCTCATATTTGGCAGGAAGACAATTTATATTAATTACGAAGTGAATCCATTTAAAAAATAAAGTTTTGAAATTGTGGGCAGAGTAAAGAGAGCTATTCATTTTCGATTCACTCGAAACATTTAAATCTACAAGGGAGCATAATTTTTAATTCTTTGAAGATTTAAATCTTTTTAACTCCCTAGTTTAATTTTAAGCAGAGGAGCCGAATTTTTATTTTCAAAGATTTTAAAATATTGCCCGCTCCCGATCTAATTCAAAAAGAATGATTCGTGGTCAAATTTCATAATACTGTTTAATAATTAAATGTATAGGAAAAATTTACATATGGGTGAAAAAATAGAAAAATGGGCAACAAATTGTGAAAATTGTTCGAAAGCATGGAAAGGTGTTTAAAATGGGGAGGGTTGGAAGGTGTTTAAAAATTACCCCAAAATTTACCAGTAGCTTACAAAATTTTATTTTTAGTCTATATACCAATATAAATTAACGGATGAATATATATATATAAATATTTAATTAATCAATATTTATCTATTAATTTAGACTAAAAAAAAATTTAATAAAGAATCATGATATATTAAATTTTAATATATTATGATTTGTCTAATTGTTAAGTTAACTATATATTAATAGAATATATATATATTAGGGCGGGTCAAATTGTATGTAACAATTTTTTTTGATGAAGCGTATACCAAAAACGTAATCTAAATGTGATTCTGAGAAATTTTGCTCAAGAGACCAAAGATCTAAGTCGGATTTGGAGCCCCCCAAAAGGTATTTTTATCACTTTTCAGAATCTGTATTGATACCTGTAGAATAAGTCGTCAATGGCAGCATTGTTCAATTGAACAACTTTGTAACACTGAATAATGACGTTACAAAATAATGACGTTTACCAACACTAAACGTTGCCAAGCTTGCTTTTAATTCTTCCTTAATCGTTCATCGTGCAATGCGCACGCAGTTTGCCAAAATACTTAAATAATAACTCGGTTATCACAATACCAATATTTTTTTATTTTTAAATTTAGTGTGACACAATCAAAGAGTGCAGTGATAATATCAAATTTATTATGGATAATCAAGAACCATCAACATCATCTGCGGAGTCTTCGCAAATGGAAGCAACAACATCAACAAGTTGTGAGTCTAGATTGACTACCATCCCTCATCAAGATATTGTTGTTTTTGGTTTATCAAGTGATTTAACTGATCTAAGTTTGCCTACTAAATGTGACATTTTAAACTATTATTTATGGTTTGCTTGATAAATACCAGAAACATGTACAACATAGAGACAAAAGAGATGAATTTAAGGCATTTGTTGATTCAATAAACGAATTATTTTATATTGGCAAGTGTAATTGCAAATTAAAAATAACAGAATGCTCGTATGGATTGATTCCAGAACACCTAAAAGAATTTATGATGGACCAGCATAATGATAGAAAATTCACAATACCTGAATATACGGAAGACGTTGAAGAAGTAGCTACAACAATACCAACACTTACAACTGGTACCAATGATCAAACATACGAACCACCTGCATTACACGTGGATGAAGAAGCAACAACAGAAGTTCCAGAAGCAACTGTTCAAATGAGACGACGTCATTATACTCAAAGATACGATGCCTTAAATTTTGCTATGATGTGTGATAGATTCGGTGTTTCAGATATAGTCGCTTCATGTTTAGCAACAGCTTTATTCGAAGATTTAAATTTTAGAGATGTTCATGGTAATCTTGTTATTATGAATATATCAAAAGTTACTAGAGAAAAAAGTTAAATCTAGAGATGCAGTGCTTCGCACACGACATACAAATTCTTCCATAACGGCATTCTCTTTCGAGGGTAGAAAAGATGACTCATTAACTACAGAGAAAATTAATGACAAATTTCATACCACTATGGTAAAAGAACCGCATTTTGTTGTTCTGAAAGAGCCATATAATGAGATACTTGGATATGTAAATTTGGGTAGTCAAGAAGATGAAAAAACCAAACACAGAAAACTGAATCAATTTTTCAACAATAAAACATTAACAGTTGATCAATTACTTGGCATATGCAGTAATGGTGAGCCAGCAAATGTTGGAACAGAAAATGGTGTTTTACGATTATTTGAAAAACAGTTAAATAGACCAATTCACTGGTTTATATGTCTGCTTCATTTCAATGAACTGCCATTTCGTCATTTATATCAAGCATTGGACAACACAGTCACCAGGGGACCACGAGCAGCAAGTGGAAAGTTATTCAAAGCTATTCAAGAATGTGAGAAATTGCAGGTATGTAACACTTTATTTTATTTAGTATCATCATTTATTATCATTATTTATTGTCATCATTTTACTTTTTCGATTGGAATAAAGTTAAAATAAAATAATTGAATTTTAATTGATCTAAACATTTCATTTTTCAGGCAGTAGGTGATTTTGATCCTATACCACTGGAGAATATGCCTGCAATGATGGATCATGAACATGAGCTCGAACTATCAACAGATGTTAAATATTTATATCAAATAGCTAACGCAATTTCGAATGGTACTGTTCCAGTTGATTTAGCTAACATTAAACCAGGACCAATTGCACATTCTCGTTGGTTAACTAAAGCAAGTAGATTACTACGATTATATGTAACAACTAATACACCATCGACCAATTTAAAAACTTTAGCAGTTTATATTATTACAGTTTATGTGCCAATGTACTTCAATGTGAAGTTTTCTAACTCTGTTGTGTACGGCAGTGCACTTTTATTAAAATTTATACGTTGGACACGATACTTACAACCAAACTTACGTAATATTGTAGATGGTGTAATTCAAAACAACTCATATTACGCACATCCAGAAAATATCTTATTAACAATGTTATTTGATGATCGAAAAGCAATACGGGATAGAGCTATCAAAAAGATCTTACACTATCGAGAAAAATTGTACGATCCAACTAAACTCAGAGTTTACAACAAAAATATCTTAAATTTCGATGCTACCGATTATGTCAATATGGTTGATATGAATAACGACGGAATATTGTTTGAACCAGCATTTGCTCGACAGATTCCATATGATCACTTGGTAGAATGCTTAGATTTCTATGAACCACCACTGGCTGATCCACAAATTCCAATGCACATACAAGGAACAGAAAGCCATGTACAATTATTAACGAGTGTTTCAAAACGAGTTATAGAAAATAATCGTGAAGGAGTTCTGGCAGTGACATTACAAAGTCGTAAGAAAACTCCTCGAATGGAAAGTAAAAAGGACCTTACAAAATAATATTACCACGTTAAAACATTGAATTGTAGGTCGAGAATAATATTTAAAAATAAATTGAATTAAAAATGTAAAAATAGTGTTTTTTTGTTGAAACCTTGAAAATGTTGATTTTTTCAGATCGATTTTCCTACAAAAAGGAAAAGACGCGAACAAAATCGTTTGAACAGGTTAGGAATATGGAAAAAATTGTGAATGTGGTTAAAGACCAGCGGAAAGGCAGCAAACGGGATAAAATTTGAAAATGGGACCAAATCGTTTGGAAAATTGTGAACTAACAAAGCGTGTGATTAGGAAAAATTACAAAATGTCCGAAAATATATTTTTTGCCCACGTACACTATATTTAACATATTCCAAATCATTCCAAACGATTTTCCTCCCATCTGACGCTCTACAGTTTTTGCCCATACACATTATTTATATTCGTTTACATTATTCGATCTTTTAGTTGTTATGTTTTCCATAATTGTCCGGTTCAAGGTCAATAACTATTAAAAAGTACTTTTACTATGAAAAAGTACATTTTAATAGAAATATTAAAAAAAGAAAAATTGTGAAACGCCCTCCCAGGCATATCATCAGCTCCCTTCTCTACAAGTATTTAGGTATATCATCACACATTATAGGGATAAACAAATCTCAAGTAGGCGAGAATTGTCTAAACTCCTACTTGTGCGAAAACATCCACAACAATACTTTGCCATAACCATCAATATTCACAACATTTCTTTAACATGCATGCTTTCATCGAAATCCATTGCATAGATGTTGTTGTTTCAAAAAAGAAACAACGATTGCCATGAGATTGACATTTAGAGTGTACCGTCTTCAAATTTATATTCGCTTACATTATTCGATCTTTTGGTTGTTATGTTTTCAATAATTGTCCGGTTCAAGATCAATAACTATTAAAAAGCACTTATTCTGTGAAAAAGTACATTTTAATAGAAATATTAAAAAAAGAAAAATTGCATTGATATAACTATATTCCCAACCATTCACCATAACACGGCGTCTACACGAGAGATAAAACATAAAATAATATGAGAGATAACGTCGGCAGAATAATGAAAAAATATTGCTTCTGTTAATGGTAATGGTAGATAAGGGGAACACGTATTTACGTTTATTTTATGAAATTTCACAATTGTCTGACTCTCATAGAGAACACATGTGTTCTTTGCTCGAATACTTTTAATAAATTTAATTTAAATTTTTAAATACTTTTGTGACATTGTATTTTTATTTTAATTTTTAATTTTATTTCACTTAAACAAATTGTACCTTGTCTATGTTTTTGTTCACAATGTTTACCTTTTTCGCGCTGTTGTTTACCTTTTTGTATCGATTGACTGTTTTGATTTCATAAAATGATTGCCATTAAAAATTGCTTCCAAGAGTTTTCATAATATATATTATGAAATTTTTTTTGAGTCTACACGTAACATAATTCTCTCTGCAATTGAATTTGACGTTTGCTAACATACAAATTTTACGTTTTATCTCTCGTGTAGACGCCGTGTAATGATCAATTTCACAATTTTTCTTTTTTTAATATTTGTATTAAAATGTACTTTTTCATAGAAAAATTATTTGTTAATAGTTATTGACAATTATTGAAAACATACACATTATTTTTAATCATTTAATCAATTCTTAATATTTATCCTGTTATTGCAAGATTTACCATTTTTACCAATTTATTCCCCTTTTTATCCATAGGGACTCTTTTTAAACATTCCAAACGATTTTTATTGCATTTTTATTGAAAAAAGTCGTTTATTTTTTTACAGTTTTGAATTTTGAGATCGACTACCGAGTACATAGCCATGAGACATCGTGTCAAAATACCGTTCGGAACCAGTGAAAAACTGCAGGTCCCAATCAAAGTGTGTAAGCCTTTGCCTTCATGGGATGTAACGGAAAACTAAAGTGAAGGCCGTGTACAATTCTGAACTTAATTTCGCCTTAACACAATACCTCATTCCATAAATCTAATTTTCAGTAAATTTTCGATTGTTTAAACATGTATTTCGTGTTTAAAGCCCTCAATGAACTTGGGATTGTTTGTGTAACATTTATCTTTCCCGTCGCTTCAGATATAGTAGTCTAAAGGGTTCAAATTGCAGCTGTGAGGCCTCCAATAATTATACGATTTTCAAACACAGTACGCAAAAGTATCACAGAGCGCCATACTGTTGAAACGATACGTTGTCGATGTCATCCTATTGAACTTCTGGGAACAAAAAATCCCTGAGCATGGCATATTCGAATAAAAATGGGCCTATGATGCCGCTGTGCCAAAAACCGCACCAAACCGTCACTCGTTGTGGATGCATCGGCTTTTTCTCGACGACGTGTGTATTTTCCGAGGTGAAATTTAGCTTCATCTTCAGCCGAGCGTTCTTCAGCCCATTCAGCGAAGTGAAAACGCATCGGCTGGTCACAAGGCTTCAGTTCATGGACTAATTGGACTTCCGAGCTACAGCGGCAATATTTGCCACTGATCGCACTGGAGATCTTTTGTTCAATAAGGACCCGGATTGGCAAACTTGCTTCATAAATCGATCTACCATCTGGGTTGATGCCACTCTATTTCTATCGAATTTATTTCGTAAATTCCTTAGTTAGAGTTGAAGACCCAGAACATTTGAAGACACTTTTTAATATTTCCCAATTTTCTTCAAGCGTAAACCGACCCATAAAGTAAATTTCTAACCTTTAATAATCTGACACTTCATAAATGTCAAACTGGCATTCTGCTTCGGAATAACGGGGGGTTCAAACTCCAAATTTTACATGGCCCACCCTTTACGTATTTATTTTTTCAACCCATATGTTCTAATATTTGACTTACCTAATTAGGTAAATTCATCGTCGAATAAATATTCCTTTGGACGTTTTGTACTTCTTTTTGGATTGTGAAGAATGTTTATTGTTTTACGCTTTTCTGCTAACATACCACCTTTGTTGTCAATAGTTAGTTCTGAAACTTAGATCTAAGTCGGCGTTGGCAGATATGACTTCTATTGCCTTGGACAACGTATTTCGGCAAAATATCAGTGAATTAATTCGTCGGCAAGTCTTTTGTGTCTGTTTGATGGGGTCAGTAACCATAATGAGCTATGAAAAAGGATTTAGGTTTGAAATTCTGCCTTGATATATCATTTGAGAAAAAACCAAAAACCCGATTAATCGACTTGAAATAACCGGTAAAACCGGTTCTTGGAAAATATATATTTTTAAAAATCCGACGTATGGTTAACCGGACGGAATTCGGTTAACAATTTTCGGTTTTGAATACACTAATTCCGATCGATTTTTGTCGCAGTTGCCTCCCATGTATATTCAAATTCAAAAAAAATCCACTCGCGAGCCGAAAAATTCAGCTCCTCTTCACTAAAAAGCTCTCACTCAAACCCAGTAAAATAAACATTATCTAAACTACGAATCGCATTTTTATTTTTTCGAAGTGGCCGTTTTCGTTTTCGGCCGAAGCGTCCAAATATACATACATTAAAAAATTTTTTTTTTTTTATCAAACCAACACTCAGGGGATGCCCCCTATAAATGCAGTGCATTGTGTTGGCGAAGGAAAATTGAGGTACTAGAGGGTGGAAAGAGGGAGTAGTGTCTGTTGACATTTGCTTTGAATGTTTGTATGTCACAATTGGTGGGAAATACACTAGCCGGAAGTTTATTCCACATACGGACTGTACGGCTGAAGAACGAATTTTCTCTATAGTGTGTAGTGCGGTCAATCGGACACTCGATAAAAAACGGATGAGAGTTCCTGGAAAGGAAGATCAATACTTCGGCTAAATATCCTCACGTCCGGCATAAGTTGACGGATGTCCGAGGAACACATACCGTGGAAATATCGATAGAAAAGTGACACGCAACCCACATTTCGACGATGCTCAAGGGAGGCAATAGAGTTGGATACCCTACTGTCCCCTATTAACACCGTCGCTCTCCTCTGGACACGGTCAAGAAGCTCCAAAGAAGTCCTAGGAGCACCTGCCCATATATGGGAGTTATATTCCATCTTTGGCCTGATGTAGGTGGTGTAGATATTGAGAAGATGAGAAGGAGTGAAGTATTTCTTGCACCGCTTTAAAAAGCCTAGACACTTGAATGCATCTTTCGACACTTCAAATACATGTTTTGCCCAACGGACATCACATTTTATTTTCATGCCCAGAACATCAAGAGCGTCTGATTCATCAATATCCACACCGTCCATAGACAATGACGACGAAATATGGAAGTATTTTTTAATTTTACATACTTCATACTACTACATACTATTTCGTATAATTTACATACTTCAGAATTGTTGTTTTGGATATTAGTCCTGAAAATCGTGCTCATATTCACTTTAATATGTTATCAGTTAGAAAATTTGTTAAATCCATAGGTTTTACTGTGACCGTACCCATTCATGAACTACATCCTCTTATTTCCCGGTATTATGACTTTTAAGACTGATGTTGGAAAGTTCACATGTTGCATCGCTCTTGAGAAGTAATCGAATGTAATGTCATACGTTCACTAAAGGGTATACATCCATTAAAAGGGCGGTATGAATATAAATCACACACATATGTATGTCATAATAGACGATTTGGTAATATCTTGGTACTTTTTTTGACGTGATAAAGTCTTAAATTAGGTTGCGGCTGGGAGTCACTTATGAAAAAGTGTAACGCCCGGTAACGTTACGATGAGTCACCGAACGAGAGAGAGGCCCGCCGAATGCCTTGCGTCTCTCTCCCACTCAATAAATAATTCTGTGTGTGCGGATGTGTGTGTTTACTTGTGTGCCAGAAACGATTTGCTTTGCTGGCTTCTAGTGGCTGTTGGTCGGTGGTGTGAGTGTTTTTGTTTTTTGGCACATCATATATATGACGACTGAGCAAGTATGTATGTGCGTATATATGTGCGTATATATGTGCGTGTGTATGAATATTGATTTAGATCAGTCTGCATTGGATAAGGTATTATTTTTTGTTTTTTTTTGTTTTTTGTTTTTTGGCTTTATGATATGTGTAGTGTATGTTTGTGTGTAGAAATTTTCATATGAATTAGGTAGCCAAAACGAAACAGAGAGCTGCGGTCGGCTTTAAAAACGATATGCGAATATGATGAATTGAAATACTTTTTGGTTAGTAAATTATTTTCTTTTGTTTTTAATAAAAGAAATGTTTATTTTTTATAATAAAAGAAATGTTTATATTTTATAATAAAGGATATGTTTATTGTTTATAATGACACATTTGATAATGTGTTCATAGAAATCGCACAGGTACCTAGATGGTGTTGAAATTACTTCTATTTTCCTAAACCATAAGTTTCAATAAATGTTAAAACATCGCCCGTGAGTTCTAACACTCATTGGTTTTTTTTTTATTTTACAAATTTTAATTAATTTCAAATTTATTTAGCAAAAATTTGAACCTTCGATCTGAATAAATGTTTTGATTTTCGAATTGATTCTTTAAAATTACAAATATTAAGAAAAAGTGGCAGATATAAGAAAACTTGATTTAAACTGTGTTGAGCAAGAATTTTAACATCTAATCAATATGAAAATCAAATCAATCTAAACAAAATATATTTCTATAGTTAAAATTTGTGCAATTCTTATTTTCATTCAATTCCTTGTTCCTATTGTGCAATTTAATTATATTCATATCAATAAATATTCTACCGAGAAAAAGACGTTGTCACGTAAAATCTTCGCCCGTAAAACCGACTTTACAGGCAACAATTTTTTTTTACTAACCGAAGACCTTTAAATTTAAATCATGTTTTCATAATGCCACAAGCTTTGCATTATGTAGATAATAACCACAAAAAATTTCGATCCGAATCCATATCAGTCTGAAATGTAACTAACAATTTCATAATTTTGTTTCTTACATTAGTGTTATATCATACATATCCAAACCTTTCCAAATTTCTATTTAAAACTTTTCGCTTTTTTGCTGATTTCCTAAGTAAACTGCCAGAAACAATAGGTTTCCTAAAAAAATCCCCTTCCTTTAAATCGACAACTTAAAACATTTTAAATCGATATTTTTCCAATAAATGAAATCACAGACAATAAGCCTTAACAAATAAAAACAACAGTATTCACTCCGAACTACAACAAGAGCATGTGGTTAGTGATTGCAAAACGCTGATCAAAAACTAAACAGTGAAGAAGGTAAATAAAATACAACAATCACACCCTAAAGACATTTAGCACGCAGTTATTTACTTTCACAGGAAAATGTATGATTATTTTAAATTAAAACGGAAACATGTTTTCAGCGAGCTTAAGTCACTTTACCAATTTCAATGCGGACATGTTACTAAGACCTTCCAGTGTTATGAGGTCAATATCAGTCAGCCAAAGGACAACAACAGCTTCATAGGAATGGAAACAACGGCACCATAAACGATAGCACCAAGATTGGTGGGTTACACGTTTAAAAATACAAGAACGATACAATAATAATAATATAAAAGTTTGCGCTATAAAATCGCATTAAAATAGTCAGTCAAGGATAGAAGCAGACAATAGTAGCACATTCAATCACATTATTATTTGCCTCTACTGCCAGAACCTACTACACCTACTCATCCTATAACCACTGCCTCTACCACTGTTAGTATAATGGCTGTGAATTGCCCACATAAATCTTCCCCTTCTTCACTGAATAAGGACAACTGTCATTATGTACTGCAAGGAAGTTTAAAACCTCGCACAATCTGTGCTCCGTTGAATTGTTGTGCCAAAAAAGCCTACCTTTTAAGGGTGGGAATGGGAGTTAATATATGCTTTGATACCGTTGAGTTGTTTCCTCGGTATTAAGCTGTAAATAATGAACATTACGTTTACATTAGTGAAATCATCCCATTCTCATTATTACTAATACTAGGAAGACTTATACTGTAGAATTTACAGAATTTCACAAAACTTGAACTTCGCTGTAATTTTACAAACGGAAGCAATAAACCATAAGAGAAAAATAGGAGAGAGACATCGAAAACAATTGACGGTCGCTGGCCTAGAACGTTAAGGCGATGATCAGAATACTCACAATCTTAGAAACGATCGTCCGCCAATGTGAGTTCAAATCACATTTCCGACTGTTTAATTTTTTCATTAATTGCACAAAAACCTGTTAAACATAATCGAATTAGTTCAGAACATTTGACTGGCACAATCCCGGATAAACTGATAGTGAAAATTACGTCCTTCAATGGTAGAATTTTGGATGGAATTCCACAAGACTGGTAATAACACTGTGCCATTAGAAATTGTATCCCGAATGTGAACTCCAAGAAATCCCCAAAAGTGCTTAAAGAACTAAGCTCGGCTTTTAATATTTGTGACCATATTTTCAAGGTTAATTAATACAAACCACAATATCTGTTTACATGTTGTCTTACAAAATACGATATTAAAGCAGAAAATTAAAAATATTTTCGTTCAAGAACAAAAAAAAAACTGGAAAATAAGTCTTTAAGCACAGCCAGGAAAAAATACCAAGTTTGTTTTAAATCAAGAAACAGTGTTACGATATACTCAGGGGCTTCGATGAAACAGCTGTTCGAAATCCTGGCTGCATTTGTAGGAGAATGAGCGATAGGGGAATTGAAAGACTGACTTTAAATTTGATTTAGGCACTTAAAAAATAAATAAATGGTTTCCCATTGCATCCCATAAAGGGACTGGGGAGAACTTCTCACAATCACTGAGCTGTGCGCTTTCCAGTTCTCACTCACTGATTGGGACCTACAGTTTTACACCGATTCCGAACGGTAATTTGAGAAGCTTTTTCATGGCTAGATACTCGATAGTGTCGCCGTCACTATGCGAGGTGACCGCCGCCGAAAGAATTTTTTTTTGTTTTTTTTTTTTTTTTTTTTTTTTTTTATGTGGTCAGAGCCGGGTTCGAACCCAGGATCGCATGTACAAGAGCCGCGCACACTAACCATTGCACCACCGACGGCACTTATGACCTTTAAAATTACTACATATGTAGTATATTTATTTTTATCTGTATTACGTCCAAATTCGGGCAGAAAATTCATATGAAATATGGTTCTTATTTCATAAATTTTGGGCCATATTTAATTTCCCATTTGAATGTTTTTTCATAAAATTAAATAGCAAATGATCTCTCTCGATATTTCGTAATTATGATTTAGGGGTATGAAAAATAGATGTTGACCGTGTCTTAGACCTACCCGATATGCACACAAAATTTCATTCAAATCGGTCCAGCCGTTTCGGAGTAGATTAACGGCAAACAATCTGTGATCGCAATCGGACAAACTGTGTTTGGATGTTTTCACTTTGTGAGTTTTGTCCCTACCCGCGCCTATAGATGTTAATACATTTCCTAGTACCCTCCCACCACCAATCCGAAAATTCTCCAACAGCTGCCATTTCGCCCCCTTCCATTTTCGGGGGTGGTCTTCGATGGACATATTTTTATGAAATGACCCAAGGTATACGCTGGTGAAATTCGACCAGTCGTGACTGAACTACCCTGTATAAAATAACACCTAAAACACTAAAACCCATAAACTTTAACATCGATGCAGCATCTTTGGTTTTGCAGACCAGTGTCACAATAATCCGGCCGGCACTATTTGAAATTAAAAAAGAATCTAAATATTCAAATCTAATGCACATACAAATTTCAGATGTTGAAAAACACCAAAGAGTAGATTAATACGTATTTTGCCGTTAGCGAAAAGGGAACGAGAGCCAGTACGTTTAAACTAGCGCTTTCTTCCAAATTTTAGTAATCTTTTTCAGTAATTCACATGCATTTTGGCTCCAAAGGCAAACTTCGACTATGACACACAATAGTAATGCTACTATAATTTTAGCCTTTTTTAGACGGGGCCGTAATGGTGGAATAGTCCGCGCATGCCCCTATGGTGGACTAGTCAGCCGAAGCCGCTATCCTACAATTATCCGTTAGAGCCGATATGATGGAAAAGCTTGTCACATATTCTTTGGTGGAATAGTCATCCAAAGCCACTACGTTTGGTTAGCCAGCCGATGCCTCCAAATAAAAACAGTTTGGCATTGCAATGAGTACGGTATAATGTAGGCAGAGTTCGTATGGACACTTTGACAGTGGTTTTCAGTGAGTGTAATTGATTTCAATAATTTCAGAAAAATGGGCGGACAGTTTATGACGTCGCGTTCTAATCTTCAGCCACATCTTTCCTCTAAGTAATAACTAATGCCTGAAGCTAAAGTTTCTGTATAACCATTACATCAAAATGTCATAACCAAGATGTATTAATTAATTATTGGCGTTGTGATCCGACTTTGTCAAATTGAAATTTATTTTGTTTTTGTACTTTTTTGTTCGTTTTTATTGTTGGTATACACTGTATTAAATTTGATGTTGCCATCAATCATAACAATCCTGTGTCTACCTCACTTATTCTGCCATAAAATTAAATTTTTGAAAATGAGAAACTTTTAACGACATTTACAAACGGATTGCTGTTGTTGAAAGAATGTTCCGTATGTGTAAGTGGGAGAGATTGTGTTATTCTATTGAGTTACGCATAAATTGTAAGCTAATAACAACGACGACATTAATAATATATTTTTCGTATATGTATATACTTATACAGTGTAATAATAAATGCGACAGTTCTAAACTAAACGGAAAACGCTCTCTCTCATGGATGAAATAGGTTTAGCGAACCTATTTCGCTGTATTTAAAAGTCTCGTACAACTGACAGTTTGGTCCTCACTGCAACAACAATTTTCATACATAATTTCTTTGAAAAGGCTTCCTTTCTTTGCAGTGATAACTAACTTTTCGCTTTCTGCAACAGTTATATTTAATGTGAATTTGTAGAGACAATAGGGGTACACATTAAATAAAGTAGGTTCATGAGATTTAGACTTTTGTTATTTGCTTTATCCCTGAATTATACTCCCACCCATTGGGATGTGGTTATATATCATTTAATACGGAAAAAATATAACGAATAGAAGGAGCCATATTAGACCTTCAGTATCTTTGGACGAAATTCTTCTTGGGACTTTTTAAGAAGATTGAGCCATGTCCGTCTGTCTGTCTGGCTGGCCAACACGATCACTGCCGTAAATCTTTATCGATCACAGCGAAATTTTGTCAGTGACTATTATTTGTCCAGGGCTAGTTTGGGATTGAAAATGGGTGTTTTGACTACGCCCCTTCTGGTACCTCCCATACAAATCGACACATTTAGTACGCAATCATGTTTCTTCTATAACATTTTTCTTGTAGATGTGTGTAGCTTCAACTTAAACATTGGTTAATAATTTGTAAATAGCTACGTAAGTGGAGAAAATGGGTGAGTTCGCCACTCCCATTCTGGTACCTCCCATACAAAAGCTTGGTGGCCATCCGTGTTGTCAATGCGATACATCGCGTGAAACACTTCCGATCTTAATCAGAATGGGTTTTAGGCGTCATGTCATCAAATGTCAGTCACCGATTAAAACAAGGGTGATTTTCTACACCCTTTTTGGTACCTCCCATATATAAGTTGTTCGGGTGGCTGGTTGTTTGGCAAGATAACTCCAGTAAATCTTTGCCGATCACATTGATAATTTTTTGTTGCCTATTAGTTGTCCCAATTTACGTTGGAATTTAAAATTTGACTTCTTGTCACACCCCTTCTGGTACCTCCCATACAAATCGACAGATTTAGTACAAAATCATGTTTCTTCTAAAATTTTTTTTTCTGTGGATATGATTACCTTCAACTCAAGCATTGATTAATAACACTGTGAGACAAAATTAGATTTTTTCAAAATGATGGGGTTCTGGATTTCTGATAGAACAGTTTAAAAGAATATACGTGTATCGGCGTTTTGCCAGATCTGATCAGAATTTTTTTTAGGGGGTGTTGATACCCCCCTCCCTACAATCACTTTTGTGCACGGGCCTGGTTTCAGTGCATTGTTATTTGACAGTGGTGATCATATCATTTTTGGATTACGTTCTTTTGGATTTACGTCCTTTAACATCAGAGTTGTGTTTGTCATTGTATGATAAAGGTGTAGACTTACCAAGTACTTCAAACAATAAATAGAACTAAAAGCTGAAATACGCAAAATTCATTATATTATGTGGACTAATTTTAATGGAAACAGCAAAGTGAGAAAATTCATTATTAACCCCTAGAAGGCAATTAGTTTTTGCTTATTCTCTAGCACTTGGGCTAAGTTTTGTGTTTTGGAGTGCTCGGACACGTATAGTGAAATTTTATGGCGATAATTTTTGAAGGACATTTTGACCACGAACAACTTCGCCTTGCCAAGTTTTGTACCTCCAATATAAGTATTGCGCGGACAACTGGCTGGTAGTCACATTGACTCCCCATAATCACTTAGGATCGTAATTAAGTTGGATACTGAATAATTTTTAGCGCAATGCCAATCTTCTATTGAATATTGTCACATTTGCCACTATCATTCTTTCAACGCAAAGGTGAACTTATTTGTTTTTTTTTAATAGAACTCGGTCGCAATGAATGACTGAGGGTGAGGGTATACCCGATTGAAATTTCTGTACTGGTTTCTTTAATAGTTTTCTAAATCTCACTTATTTATCATGGAGGTTTCCGAATATTTATAGCTGGCGAAATAATTTTGTTGCTGCTGGGAATCGGTTTTTAATGCAATGAAACTAATATCAGTGAATGGAAAAAAGAGAACGGGTAAAGAAAATACGCAGCATGAGTGTTGGGTAACGTATACATCTTAAGTCCTTTGCAATAATCGGAATAATACAAATGCAATTATATTGTTATCGTAGTTATTAGTTATATTTCAATACACTTATTTTCAATATTGAGAAGCATAGTCAGTAGGAAAAACAAATTAATGTGAGTCCGACCACAGGGGAGATGTGTAAACATCTAGTAATGAAGTTGGAAGTACTTATGCTTTTAGTATATTTTTTTAATTAATCAATTAAAAGTATCAAAACTTTCAATATTGTAAATACATAGGAATTTGCTGGTTTTTGTTTGTTTTATTTAACTTATTTGGGTAGTAAATGGGCACACTGCAGTATATACATATGTACTGCATTAAAAATTACAGTAAGCAGTAAATTTACTGATTACTGAAAAAATGCAGTAAATTTTTACTGATAATGAAATTTAATTTGCATTACCAGTCAAATCATAGGGCTGTATTCATCATAATCAGTAATCGGGCAGTACTGATTACTGAAAATTCAATGCACCTCATCGTAATCATGTAGGCACTTTATAAAAATTGCTGCAAAAAATGTTAGTAATCAGAAAAAATTTACTAGTTAAAGAATTATTTTTACTGAAATTTTAGTGGTACTGCCAAGTGCTCATCTATGGTAAATGGCTTAAGTACAAATAGTTAATATTGGCTTATGGTAACTAAAATAAGATACATATTTAAATTTTTGACTCGATTATATTTAAAAATCTATGGAAAACTGCATCTATATTAGTGGAATTGTTAGCTGTGGGGGTTTGTGGAGAATTGCTCATATGCAAGTGGAAAACGTCGAATAAAAATTTTGATAAAGCTTGCGACTGTGGGTTTGCAAAATTTGTATTAAAGTCTCCACCCATAATAATTGGCATGAGATGGAGATTGTTACCCAATCGTCGTGCACCAGTCTCAGTGTAAGGCAACAGTACGTAATGAAGTTATGTTATAATCTTAATTTATATTGGAATCTAATATAAATTTTATTAGAATTAACATTACCTCCATTCAGCTTTGATACACTTTGTGTTGTTTTATGTTCTGAGTTATAATTTGTTTGGTGTTTTGTAAAATATTTTATTATTTTGTATTTGTTGCGGTTGACAAGTTATTAATCAGCTGTTTACTGAAATGTAATGCATGTAGTTATTTTACAGCAATGGTTTTCGAAAATTAGTAGCTAATATTGCACACTAGATGGTGCTTATATGCAGCTGTTAAGTATGAATGACAATCTCAAAGATGAGGAAAATTTTTAGTTTTTAGTTTTCCTTATATTTGACAAGTTTAGTTTTTACTTTTCCTTATTTTGCTTTGTTTTAGTACATTTTTTATTAAAAGTGCAAAAAATCTTTTTAAAAGTTGTTAAAATTAAATGTTTTTGTATTCATTATATTTATTTGTTTTCATTTGCCTACGATAACATAATGTACGACAATTAGTGAAAATTAGTAGCTACTAAGGGCTAGCACAAGTGCATGTTTCGGTTCATTTAATTCATCGTGCAAAATGTAATGCTGTGTGTGTAAGGCCGACGCCAGCAGCGGTTCGAGCCATGCCATGTCTACACGTAAACCCACTCATAGTAGTCATTGCGATGCAACCGTCGAGTCATACGATGCTATTACTACCCAATGATTAGGTTGAACTGTGTTGTGATACGTGTTGTACTACCAGCAATCTATGTATGTTGATTTACTTTAGCAACATAAAAAAGGAATTCATTTCAAAAATAAAAAAAGAAACAATTAAGTAAGGAAAAGGTAATTTTTTAAGAAAATTTACTTTTTTTATAAAAAGCTGATTATTTAGGAATAGGAATGTTTTTTAAGAAAAGATAATTTTTACGAAAAAGTACTTTTGTTAAGTAAAAATACTTTTTTAAAGAAAATGTACATATTTTAAGAAAACAAGTGAAAAATAACTAATTGCGATAATTTAAACATCAATATTCTCCATTTTCCATTTTTTTAATTACAATCGTGCGCACACAAATCAAACGTTAGAATAACATAAATTCAGTGTGGGCGACAAAACGTCATCCATACAGTCTTGATGAGGGGTCGTATGTACCATGCAACACTCAAGTAAAACGATTCATGTTCGAACACGTTGGATTGATTTACTTGAGTCGAACGTAACATTGCCGTCGAAGTCCTATGTATACCAAGTAGTAACACATGCATGACATGACAATGTATTAGTGTCACACAAATCACACCTCAATCAATTCATTTCGCGCTAGCCTCTAGTCGCTACTATTGCACACTAGATGGTGTTGAGTATATTGTATGCAGCGTATGAGTGCACTAATACACTCATACATAGCTCACACCGATTTTATAACGCTTTACGATTGGTTAACGATTACATCGCACATCTTACTCTAAATTTGTGATTAATTGTGAAAAAGATTTTTACCCCCAGCGTATAGATGTTTACACATCAATAAATCATGTAAATTACTGTGTTTCTATAAATGTGCCTGGCTATATGAAAATGGGGATACAAGAAAATCGACTCATAAACTTGTCTCATCGATAGCTGAAATCAACCCGAAAATTTAATGTAGCTAGTTGTTACAGAAAATGTTTGTGTATTTATGCGCCCGCCGCTATGAAACGGAACAAACGGATAGGGATCCGTTCGACCCATTTACGAGTCAATAAAGAGAACAAAAAGCGAATCAGTGAAATTGCGTTTTGGCGGAGCCGTTTCGAAGCCGTTACGAGCCCGTAAAAACATAGAAACCGAATCTGTGAATGTGCGATTAGGCGTTATCATTTCGAATCCGTTATTAATCCGCAAAAAAAATAAGAAAAAGCGAATCAGGGAAATTTAATGCCCGCACGGAATAGTAAAAACAATAAAAAAGAAGTGCGATATTCAAGATGGAAATTTGTAATCGCAGGCATCTCTTGAGCAAACCAAACTCGTATCTTGGCAAGGGGTAACAGACCCACAGGAAATACAAGAACCAACAAGTTTCGAGAGCGCAGGACGTTGCAGATAAATGTGTACATTATGCGCGGGACCATATTCGGAAGAATATAAAATATGCAAAGTAATTTAACTTTAAAATTTATATAAAATTAATGTTAAATCTGCAATAAATATGGTACGATATTAATGACACAGAAATGTCAATTCAATACCAATGCGAACTCAGAACGAATCTCTTTCGAATCCGCTTAAGTTGATAAAAGTGAATCCGTTTCGAATCATTTTCGTTTAAATTAAATTAACCGAAAATGCATTCGAATATGAAGACCGTAGCGATTTAGAGACGGATCCGAATATATAGAAAAACGATTCGCTTTTTCGAGAGGAATTTGATTCGCATACGGATTTATAATATATCTTTAACTGATTTCCCTTTCGGGAAAAATGTCTGATTGTCACAACGGTTATGTACTTATATTAACTACAGGGTATGGGAATTGCTAGTTACCCACGACCATGGGGAATTACCCGTCACGGTCACCGTTTACCCAGAGGAATGGAGAAAATAATAGGTTGTTAACCAAATCGATGAGAAATTACCTATTACTATAACCCAGTACCCACAGATTATTGGTAAGCGGTCTTAACACATTACTCACGTCATCAGAAAAATAAAAATATCCTTAGACATTAAGTTTAGAGATATGGCATTTCCTTTTAAATAAGAGCTTGAAAGTAATAAATTTATGTGAAATTGTAAGGCTAAATGGAAGAGAAAACGAGTCTCACGGTGGTCCTATTAAACTTCCACACAGTCTTACACAACTTGAATTATTCAGCAATTATCGGAGACTCCAATAGTCGGAGTTCCGATTTATATTTAGAATGGAAGCTAGAACCGCCGCCGAAAGAAATTTAAGGTGGTCAGAGCAGGGAACGAATTTAGGATCTCATGTACTAGGGGCTCGCACACTAACCATTGCACCACCGATGACCGAATTTAAATTTGCTGAATTTGCTTCAATTAATTTTACAGAATTCCTCTATGCCTTTTATTTGTTCCACTAATTTAAACATTTCCATTTTAAATGCTTTGGGGTACAACGAAAACGTTTTCTACTACGTCCTTAGTATGTGCTGGAACTAACGTCACTCAGCAGTAGATGTTCTCTTTTGGGCGGTCTTTCCACTATTGTTGTATCTCCTTCTTAACCATCGGTAGCAAATTCAAATAAAAGTTTTCTATACACTAGAAAGTATATTGAGAGCATATTAAACTTTGAAGTAATTTAGTAGTTTTCCTTTCATTTGCTTTAAATGGCATCATATAAGTGTCCCATTGTTATCGTGTAGGAATAGGTAGTGGTAATCAACATTTAAAGTGCCTTTAAGGGGAAAATATTCATTTGCTCCGACAACAAAGTTGGATTTCTAGTCAATGGCATATCATCTTCCTTTCTGAATGTGTATATGTATATAAAAAAGAGTGTGTGATCCTCAAAAACACATTGTGTGTACGTTTATTTGATATATTTTTCAGTGATTCTAGCGAGAAATTCAGATGTAACTTGGAGTATACTGTCTATTGATAAGCTTCGAATTTATTTTTTTCAAATTTTTATTTTTTTTTTTTAATGTTTATTTATTTGTAAATATTATGTTTAAACTATAATAAACACTAGTTAACAATAACAATTTTATTATATACAATGTCTCTTAATCGAGCACTCTAGTATTATCAATATGATAAAGATTGTTTTTCACAATATACAAAATATTTTTTCTTCTTATTCAAGATTAAGAATATATAATAATTGTTTGCAATGAAAATTTTTTTAAAAACATTGCTTTTATGATTTTTTTTTTTGGTAAGAGGGCTTGTGTCAAGAGGTAAATACGAGAAAAAAAATATAATTAATTATCAATATATCCACCAAAATTTTTTGTTTCTAGTTTGTTGTAAATATCTCAGATCTTTTCTCGATATGCTTGTGCTATATCTGATATTGAAGTGATCCATGTTGCAATTCACAGCTTTTATATTGGCTCGTCTATAGTTGTGATAAAAGACTGGAATACCATTTTCGTTTTGAATAATTCTTTTGTTATCGAGATAGACAAAAGCCTCAGGTGGAACAAACCCCTTATCTAGGCAATCAATTATATATCCTTGATCAGTATTATAAGGCGCCATTCTATAATTATTTACATAACATTGTGTACATTTTAATATATTATTTCTTATTAGATGTATTATAAAATTGTCAATTCTTATTATATTGGCACTATTGTACAATTTCTTATTAGATATGTATTTGGTATAATTACTTTGCGATGACCTATAAATTGATGTGCAAGCTCTTAAACATTTTCTTTCAAAAACTCTAATTTTTTCCATATTTGAAGGTGATATGTTGAACCAAATTGGACAACCATATGTTAATACCGGTCTAATTAGGGACTGGTACATTATTATTTTAACTCTAGGATTTATAAATTTGGAATGAAACAATGGTCGGTATTTATAGAACGCTTTTCTAGCTTTTGTAAGAATTTCTTTGACGTGTTGATTAAAATACAAAAATTTGTCTAGGTATAGACCTAAATATTTTACAACCTCCTTATTGGGAATGTTGCAATTTGCCAAGCTTGATTTGATTCCAAACTTCTTCCAATTTCTTCTTATATTATTATTGCATTTGTCAACTGTCGGTCTGAAAAGTATTGTCTCACATTTTTGTGCGTTGATTTTCATATTCCAATTGATTGTATACTGTTCAACTAAATTGTAGGTTTTTTGAAGATTAATATTAATTTTGTCGATTTTATCGTCCGCATGATATATGATTATGTCATCTGCAAACGAGATTATATTATCTACACTGTTTAATAGATCTATTATGTACAAATTAAAAAGGATTGGAGAATTTACAGTTCCCTGTTGTAGTCCGTTATCTATCTTAAACGATTTTGAACTTTTAATTTTCTGATTACAAACCATAAAGTTTTTATCACTTATCATATTATATATTAATATAATTTGATTTAGTGGAAATTTAAACTGAAATAATTTATACACTAGGCCTGGAATCCATACACTATCAAAGGCCTTTTCCATATCAATAAGGCACGCACCTGTACATAACTTTTTATGCCAGTTCCATTTAATGTCAGAAGTAAATTTATGTATGGCATTAACTGTCGAATGTTTGAATTTGAAACCAAACTGCTTATCACATATAATATTGTTATCATTACAAAATTTTGTTATATTGTTGTTGATGCAGGCTTCGAATATTTTGCTAATATTAGGCAATAGACTTATAGGCCGTAGATTTTCAGGATTATTCGGATCTTTATCCTTCTTAGGTAAGATCACAATCTTTGCCGTTTTCCACTTATTTGGGAAGTATGAATTATTGAGCATATTATTGAACAATTTACAATAATCATCAATCATTACTTGAGGAATGTTCCTTAGTACTATATTGGGTATGTTGTCAGTTCCCGAAGATAGTTTATTCCTTAAATTGTAGAAAATGTAATACAGATTCTCTTTCGTTCGTTAGAAGTTTCTTTTTCAAAAATCAATTTAATTCGTCTACAAAACCTAGTAGAAGAAGGCCAAGAATTCTCTCATAGAATAACGCTCCTCATTTTGACTTGTCATGGCACAATGCACACTGCAAATAAATCTGCATCGGTTCTGTTCGATTCAGGGTCAGAAAAGCTTTGCCTGTAAGTGGAATGTCTACTACTGCCATCGCATCTCCACTTATATATAGCAGTAATAATGTCTTCATTGAGGTTGACGAAAATGTCCTTCTGTGATTCAACGAACCTTGTAATAGTAGTCCCTACCAAAGTCTGTAGGGACATATCAGCAGATGTATCGGTAATTTTGACTACGACCTGATAGCATTACTTTCTTGCTAATATCAATGCATCATATGCTGGGTATATGTTTGCGTTTCTTATTTTGGCACCAGATTGCATCAATTTTTACAAGTGTTTTGTGAAATCCCCGTCCACGTAAAGAGCTAAAGCTTCATTAGGGCTGTATGCAATAGCAGTTTTTGCTGTAGAAGTAATGTTTTTTTTTAATCTTTGCTGCGACCGCGGTATCATAATGTACCATGGATACCACTTCTCAAGCGTTTCTTTTTCCTGCTTTGTGTAAATTTACGCGCGTCGGTACCAAAAGTTCATCGCTAGAAGTTTCATTTACAAGCTGCGAAACTTTTTAGATTTGGGTTTTAGAGGTACATTCTCTGAAATCCTTTGCAGGTCGCCCACAAGTTGTGCTACTTGTCGGCTCAACTACTATTACTCTTTTATTCTGTGACAGCTCTTCCACTTCTCCACTAATTTGCTTAAAAAAGCTCCTCAACTTTCTTTTTATTTCTCGGCACTGCTCCTCAGCATATTCTGTTTCGTCTATTATATTGTTAAATACGTGGTCACCCACAGCCGCGAATATACTTGGGATATTTTCATTGTGCCAAATCAAAAAAGTGTGCGTTTGGTAACATTCAGTGTGCCTAAAAAAATAATTAACCAATTATCTTGCGCGAACTGGCATGTCACAATAACGATTCACAACAACAATAATCCAAATTAATAAACAAAATAAAATCCAATGAGTGTTCGAACTCACGGGCGATGTGTTAACACCTTTTTGCTACACGGTACCTGTTCGATTTCTATGAACACATTCGTAAATGTTACATTGGAAAATAAAAACCAGCGTTCAATCATATGATGACGTTACATTTAAATAATATTAATACTTAAAATTATTTAAAGACCCAGTGCAAGCACATGTGTCATTATTTTCTTGCTCAATACTTTTTGTTTTATTCCCACAAAAGTCAAAGAATGCAAAGCAGCAGACACTTGTATATACGTACATACATTGTTATATTCGTACATACGCTACACAAGTTCACAAAATTGTCGTTGCTCTCTTGCTATCTCATTTTTATATACGTATAATACGACATTACTCTCTTTGCTCTGAGAGTGCTCCGCACCCACCTTTTATTGGACTTACCTTTCACTATAATAAAAAAACAACAACACCAACGACAACAACAACAACTACAACAACTTCTACTACTGATATGTTGGTGGTTTATTTGTGCTTGCTGTGTCCTGGAGTTTTTGTGTTGGTGGTGGGTGTAGAGGGGGGTACCTAAAATAAAAACAACCAAACACACAACATCACACATACTTTGTCCGAAGTAGCTGACGTATTAGTATGTCACCATAACGTCGACTGCGATGGTTTTAGCAGCAGCATAAAATCTGGTTTTAGCAGATTTTGACTTTGATAGATTTAGTCCCTATACGCCGCTATAGATGTTAACACATCAAAAAGAATTAGACCGAACACGATCGAGCGCCAAAAGTTGCACTCCATGAAACAATAGCATATAACACTTTAAACGTTCTATCACAAATGCCAACTTCTAAAATTCACTACTATTAAACTAGATAAACACAGGTCACACAGGCCCTTTGTCTTTCAATTAAAACTTTTAGGCTCAAAATTTATAAACAATTGACAAAAATATGCACTGAGTAACAAAATTTACAAAAATATGCACTGACTAATAATTGGGCGCCAAATTCCTTTAATGTACTTGCTTAAGTATGAGATGAATGAATTTGACTTGAGTAAGTAAATCATTAAAAGAAAATAACTAAACATAGAAAGATTCTATAAGTATTTTACATACTCCGCTTCAACGAAAATTTTAGTTATTCTAGTGACAAAATACAATTTTTTAGCAAAGAAAAAATATGATAATGTTTAACTTTAGGTAACCATTTTGTTAACAAATCTGCAACATTCTCATTAGTTGAAACATAAGTAATAAAAATTTAATTTAATTGTAATTTTTCTTTAATGTAATGAAATCTTCTATCGACGTGTTTGCTCCGCTTCAGCGTAATTTGATTTCTTGCTACGAATTGAGCACCAATGTTGTCACACAGAATCTTCGTAGGCTTGGAAACTAAAACATCGAAACCCATCTCACTTAGTAAGCTTCTATGGAATGCAATATCTTTGGCTCCCTTACACAGTGAAATTTATTCCGCCTCCATTGAACTAAGTGCCACAACATTTTGTTTCCTAGACTCCCAACTAATAGGACCACCTGCGAAAAAAACAAAATAACCACTAAAAGATTTACGGTCAATAGGATTTGATCCCCAATCAGCATCAGTATAACATGTCAGATCATCGTCAGTATTGTAGGTTATTACTAATTTCGGATTTTTGTTAAGATATCGCAGAACATGTTTTACAGCACTGTGATGCTCATTATGAGGGTGTGAGCAGAACTGTGATAGTTTAGAAACTGTATGTGAAATGTCTGGGCGAGATATTGTAGCCAAATACATTAGGCCTCCAACTACCGATTGATATTCTTTAATATATTCTCCAGCACAATTGACTTCTTGGCATTTTGTTAGTAAAGTGCCTGCTGGCAGTGGTGTTGTAGCTGTCTTATAATTCTGCATATTCCACTCAATTAGTACTCCGTTTACAAATTTATTTTGGTGAATTTTTATGCTTCCCCTTTCACCAACCCTCTCTATTTGTAAACCGAGATAATAACTTACAGGTCCTCTGTCCACTGCTTCAATATACTCGTTCAGTTTTCCTATTACAGTTCTCATCATATTTTTGGTACTACAAGCTATCAGCATATCATCAACATAGAGAGCAAGGGTACAAATTTCATCATTGTCTCCCTTTATGTATACACACATGTCCGTTTGGCAACGATTAAATCCAATTCGACTTACTATGTCGTTAATTCTAATATTCCAATCTTTACCAGCTTGTTTTAACCCGTACAATGACTTTTTTAATTTGCATACTTTGTGCTTGCTGTCAGTACCCACAAATAACTAAGGCTGGAACATAAACATTTCCTCTTTTAGGATTCCATTAAAATAAGCTGCAGTAATATCTATGTGATTAATCAACAACTTGAAGCAAACAGCTAATGATAACACCAAACGAATTGTACTGTGTCTAACGACTGGAGCATATGTGTCTTTATAGTCAATGTTGGGCCTTTGAAAACATTCAAGAGCTATAAGCCTCGCCTTGTATTTTTCTGTTGAACCATCCATCAGCACTTCTTTTCGTTGAAAAAACCCATTTGCAACCGATAATATTTTTATTTTCAGGTTTATCCACTAAATCCCAAGTAGAATTTCTCATTAGGGTGTCATACTAAGTCTGTATTGCAGATTTCCAATTATCGGCGTCTACGCCCGTCATAGCTTCTTCAACGGTTTTTGGATCTGCTGGTATTTCACTCAATTTATTAAGAACCTCTGGTGTTATGTCTCTAACAAAAAGTTTGTTTGCTCTACCTACGTCGTCATTTTCGGCTCTCACTACTCGGGGTCGTCCAGGTCTTCTCGTTCTTACTATTCGAGGTCTGCCTCCCTTTCTCTTGCCACCGTAGTTTTCGTCAACTTCGCTTTCGCCTGCCTCGACTTCTATTTCTGCTTCTTCAACTTCAACCTCTTGGGCATTTTCTCTTGTTGGCACAATTTGTGTTTGTGGAGGTAATTCGTCAATTGTTTGCTCTTTATCCACAATAAACCAATCTTCGGTAGTCTCACTTATCTGCTCTTCCGAGCTGCCAAAAATATTTTCGAAAAATACAACGTCTCTAGAAATTGTTATTAGCGGTATTCATGCAAACGTGAAAGCCGAGAACTCTTGCTCAGCGCAAGTTTCCCTCGCACCGTGGCATGAGGCACCAAGTAAAGTTGCTCAGCGTATTTGTGCTCAAAATCATATCAGCTGACCAAGATGGATACATAAGGTGGTAGCAGTAGCAATTGCATGTATTATGTATGTGTACTTTTTCTACTGTTCTAGTGCTATCACCTTATTTATCCATCCTAGTCAGATGACAACGAAATGTCAAAAGTTTACACGTTTCTCCATCCCACGTTTGCGCAGCAAATCTGACGTGAAGACTTTCAACTTTTGTGCAAGTCGCTTTGTATGGGAAATTTGTTTGTTTTGACGTTTGCCGCGTAAGTTTGCGAGGTTTACGCGTTTACGAGGCTCTTTCGAGTTTGCATGAGGACCACTATTGTTTTTCTCACACGATCGTAGAGTCTATAACCTTTGGTTATCATTGAGTATCCGACGAATGATAAAATGTTGCCTTTAGTTTCCAATTTGTTCCTTCCAGGTTTTTTGTTCAGAACTACTGCATTGCAGCCGAATACCGTTAAATGCGAATTGTAGGCTTTCTACGTATGGAGTAACAACTCCTAACATTTTTGGCGGAGAACGGTTTCTGATGTAGACAGCAGTGTTGACTGCTTCCGTGCAAAGGTTTTTTGGCCAATTAGATTCGACCATCATACATCGAGCCATTTCCATCAGCGTCCTGTTGACTTTTTCGGCAACGCCGTTTTGCTGGGGTGTGTAGACAGTTGTCGTCTGATGTATGATACCACGTCCGCGTAGAAATTCGTTGAACTCGTTAGACAAATACTCGGAGCCGTTGTCACTTCTCAGTCTTTTTAGCTTTCAACCTGTTTGTGTTTCTGCCTGGTTCAAAAGGACTTTAAACACCTTTAGAGCTTCAGATTTTCGTTTCAAAAAGTATAGAGAAATGAAACGCGAAAAGTCGTATTTACTTTAAATATGCCACCGATAAGACTAGCACGAATAATTAATTCTTTATTTTGTTTGTTTACGAATGCGCTGTCTTTTGTAAACCGCACGGAATTCCCATTCGTAATAATTTTGCTCACGGACAAAAAATTAGATTTTAATTCCGGCACAAATAAAACTTGGCATATTGTAATGTCAGAGTAATCTGATTTAAGAATTACATTACCTATGCCTTTCGTTAAGATACTCTCTCCCGAGGCCAAGAATATTTGCTGTTGATGATCTCTCAGTGATGAAAACCGGTTTCTATCACGACAAATATGGGAAGATGCTCCACTATCGAGAATCCGTATATCATCGTCAGTCTCTTTTGACGCATTATTCGCACATAGAACAACGGGATTTTGAGCTGAGCTTCTGCATTCCGATTTGATGTGTCCCCGCTTCCCGCATGAGTAGCATTTAATGTTTCGTTTTCTATCACTCTCTGGTTTTTTATGATTGTAAAATCGTTTTTGGTGATTGTTCTTTTGCCCTTTATCCCACCTATTCTTTACAACCACATGTGCTGGCTCCAGATTGCTGCCTCTGACTCCGCCAACTGTTCTCCCCTAAAACTTTGACCTTCAACTTTTCAAATCTAGGCAGATTGTCACAACTCTCCATTGCTACGATAAAACTTTCGAAATTGTCTGGCAAACTGCAGAGTAGAACAACCCTTTTCTTCAGAAGTTGCCGCTGATGGACAAACGCCTTCCACGACCAACCAAGAATCTAACGTAATTAACAGCCCAGCAAAAAAAGAGTATACCAAGAAGTAGAATTTGCACCACAACTACTTGGTAAGATGTAGTGCTAATTTAGGTGCAGAAGCACTTCTTTTAATATGACGTTGTCCAACGCAGCACTTCTTCTTATTTGATTGTTTGGAAGAGCAGTTTATGCTAACATTTTTATGCTACATTTCGTACGCAAACGAGCAACCAAAACTATTATTACAACAATTTTTAAATTTCTTGTCATTTGAAACTTGGCAATAAGTTATGACTTTCAGCTACAACTTTAGGTCTTAACTTTTTAACCTTTTATATAACTAATTATTTTATTAATTGACTTTTTATTAGTACTCCAAATGCTTCTGTCAACAGGTGAAAAAGAAAGGAAATGAAAAGCGATTTGAAAGAAAGTAAATACAAATTAAAATCAAATAATATATTTAGGCATCTTTGCACTTCTCCACTATCCCTTTAGCTCTTTAATAAATTTTCATCATAATGGATGTGATGCAAATGTAGATTTTTCGGAGTTGTTTTTGATCAGAATCAAAATTGCATTAAAAATGCGCATAATGTTGCAGAAGATGTACAACAATAATAACTTGTACTAGAACTACTTCATTTTATTTTTGCTGGGAGGCTTCTCATGTGGATACTCCAGCTGGCATAGCTATCGCCGCTAAGCTTTTCTATTTGCAATAAGTTCGACATATTTATATTTTATTGCAGTTTTAATACAACACGTACTTTAAGTATTACAATTATTTCGACAAATGAAAAATTACGATCACGAATTCGACCAAAGAATATTTTAATATAATTATCTTTGACGAACAAATTACATTTACACGTGTTTATCAGTTTATTAACATATGTATGTGGCTCTGGGTCCATAACCTTTGTTAGTGCAATGAAAGACGGACACGTTAATTATGAACGATTGCTTTATTAGGACTAAAATGAAGATCGTTAAGTTTACAAAGATGAAAACGTAGAAAGATTCTATAAGTACTTTACAGCATAACTTTTAGATGGTCAAAATGCATGACAAAGGCACTAACAATTACACTTTCCTTACTAACTTCAAATCTATATATCTGGATTCCTAGACTTGCCCCAGCCAAACGCCGGTACACGTATAACTTTTTTTTTTTAACGATATAACTTTACTTGGCAAGCAGAACCCGCGCGGATTTGCGCTGTCGTACTTTGTTATTCTATATAACTTGCCTCGAACTATGAAATGCACTTAGTTTCCGATTAGATTCTATTACACTGTGTGTAATTTTTTAACCCTGCTGTTAGATTAGAAAAAACTTACGAATCTTAGATTGAGGGACCATTTGGTCCATACTGCAATTTTCATCCAAAATAATAATTTTATCTTATTCTTTGTAACTATTTTGGTTCAAAAATTTCTAAAGCAAGTATTTGACATATCAAAAACATCCGCTAACATATCAAAAACATCTTCTAAATATTTGACATGAATTTACATTCGCTTGGTAATGAAAAAATTTACGAATCTTAGGTTGAGGGACCATTTGGTCCATACTGGAATTTTCATCCAAAATAATAATTTTATCTTATCCTTTGTAACTATTTTGGTTCAATAATTTCTAAAGCAAGTATTTGACATATCAAAAACATCTTCTAAATATTTGACATGAATTTACATTCGCTTGGTAATTGGAGGATCATTGATTGCCCAAGACTCCTCCCTTGGTTGGTTGGTCATGGGATCGATTTCAACCTGAACACACCATTTCACCCGAACAAGTATTTGTTTTATAATATTCACCTTTGAAGTACCCTAAACCCTCATTTGAACACATAAAAATAAGTGTCTTTTTACTTCACAGGTTCCCCAGGGCCGGGAGAATGTTCACGTCAGTGAATAATGGTAACCCTAACACCATCAACACCTCATCATCATTCATAAATCGTATTTCTAAATCTAGGATTAATATTTTTTATTAATTTTTTTTTTTATTATAAGTGGCTTCAAAACTTTAATTTTAGGATTTTAGCTAGTTTAGTTTTAGAATGTAAAAAACTTTCACAAAAATTCACTCGAACTGCTCCTTGATGTACTGCTTGAAGTTGGTTGCCGTTGGTGAGGGTAAAAATCAACAGCTGATGATGAGGTGTTGATGGTGTTAGGGTTACCATTATTCACTGACGTGAACAGTAATGAAAAAATGTACTATTGACCAAATGGTCCTCTAACCTAAGATTCGTCATTTTGTATTTTTCTCAGTCCTGAATAAAGTTTGAAAATTTAATTTTCGCACATAACATTGTTTTATTAAAAGACCCCATTAGCAGAAAAATTTAGTCAGTATATATCACCGTTCCAAAGTTACAAGGGAAAACAGAAAAAATTTGGACCAAATGGTCCTAATCTAACAGCAGGGTTAAGTCATGTCAAAATAATCATATACGGACACCACTACGTGATAAAAGACTAAAAAAAAAAGACCCGTGTTTCCCAATTTTTCCCAAAGTCATGCACTTTTTTTTTATGGGCCGCCAAAGATTTGGGGCCTCGGTATCATTTTCGTAAAAATGTGATCATTTTCTCAGGCTCATATCTTGCAAACCGTTCAGAATTTCGATTTACTCCCTGAGGCAAAGTTGTATATAAAATCAAAGAAACTTCACCTTCCAGATCAAAATCGCAAAAAACTTAAAAAAATTCGATTTTTTTTTACCTTTTTTCCCGTGTTCAGGTCCATAGGTAGCAAACCGTTCAAAATTCAAGGAAACAATCAACTACAAAAATTTATCTAAGATCTCAATAAACAAATTTCTAGAACATATAAACTTCCTAGAGATGATTCTTAACACTGTTTAGGTAGCACGCAAAAGTGAAAAATTTGCCGAAAATTTTTTAATTTCATTTTTTTTCCTTTTTCTCCTGCTCAGGTCCATAGGTAGCAAAAAATGAAATATGCCTGGCCAGAACCATGTGTTTGTCCAAGGGTTAACACCGTTTAGGTAGCGCTTAGGTATCACGCGATCATGCATCGACAGCAGCAGCACAGGCAATGCAGTAAGCTCAGCACACGCAACAATGGACGCAGCACACAATATAAAAGCGACACGACGCTCACATCGAGGCATTACACAGCGCGACGTCAACGAGAGCTCAGCGGTGAAAGTTATAAAGTGAAAGTGAAAGTAAAAAAAGTGAAAGTGCTACAGTATAATTCGCACACAACATTTGCAACTGACAATTTCAATATGCAGTGTGAAAATATTGATTTATTTTGCTACGTTTGCGGTCATCAAACCAGAAAAAAAACATCTACAAGATTTCAGAAGGAAAATAATCTTTTAACTAGTGAATTCAAAAGAGCATATACATACATTGTTTTTCGACGAAGTGGACTTGACCGGTGAAAATTACACACCTAATACAGTGTGTCGCCAATGTTATAACAATCTCATGGCATGGTTGAGTGGAGGCAGAGGTACTATGAAGTATTGTAAGCCGGTAAACTGGATTAATCGCCCAGGTGATCATGATGCAACCAGTTGCTATGCATGCGTAAATTACACATGTCGTCTAAATCGACATTCTGAGAAGAACAAAATTTATAAAGCAACTGCAACAGTCACACTACCAGTGCTTGCACCTGAAAATTTTGTATCACCAAGGCCGCCAACTCCAGATCGTACTACAGAATTTACAGGAATGAGTACAGCAAGTGGTGTTACTTATGAAGATCCATTTGATACCGATTATGAGCCCCAACAGGGAAGAGATGGAGCACAACTAATAACACAAATGGAAATGGATTTCATTGTGGCCATATTGGGATTATCGCAGCGACTTGCAATATTTTTGACAGCTTTTTTAAAGCAAAGAAAACTCACACATGCTAATGTTAACTCTACGGCGTACCGCAAACGACAAGCTGAATTTCAGATGCTCTACACTCTAAATGATGACAATTCGTTCGCTTACTGCAACGATATAAAAGCTTTGGTGGTAAAAATGGGAATGAACTACATCGCTAGTGAGTGGAGATTATTTATTGATGGTTCTGTTCCAAGCTTGAAAGCAGTGTTGTTGCATGTGTCGAACCGAAAACCTTTCATTCCGCTAGCAATGGGTATCAACATGAAAGAAAGCTATGAAACATTGAAAGATATAATGGAAAAAATCAAATATTACGAAAATAAATGGAAGATTTGCTGTGATTTGAAGGTCATCAACATTTTGCAAGGGATCATCGATAAGGGCGGCTTCCCAAAATTCTTTTGTTTTCTTTGTAATCGGGATTCACGCTCACCTCTGAATCAATTCCAATGTAACTCGTGGAGGCCAAGAGGAAGTGTGGATGAACAAATACAACAACATAGACTGAAGAATGCACCTTTAATTGACAATACTCAAGACATCTTGCTGCCACCGCTCCACATAAAATTGGGAATTGTTAAAAAATTCATCGAAGTGGCCGTTGTAAATTGTCCAAACGCATTCGACTATTTGAAAAGCGTTTTCCCAAAGCGTAGCGATGACAAAATTAAAAAAGGTATTGTAGTAAATTTAAAACGAATTTTTGTTCACCTAATTGTACTATTTACACTATGTTAATGTTTTCTTTTCTGTCTTTATTTTTTGTTTTCATTTAACAGGCGTACTTAATGGCCCTGACATTAGAAAGCTATTCAAAAGCAACTTTGATTCATCGCTTGATGAAAATCATTCAATGGCATGGATTTACCTTCAGCGTGTATGCACCAGAGTCTTGGGAGGGGATCGAGATGCGGAACCGGAAGCAAGAGAATGGGTGAAACAAATGCTGCATTATTTTGAGATAATCGGCGCATCGATGACATTAACGCTGCATTTTCTTCATTTTCATTTTGACGATTTTATCAAACAACTCCCTACCGAATCCGATGAGCAAGGAGAGCGGTTTCACCAAACCACAATGCCCATGGAAAAACGGTACAAAGGCAAAATCCTCGACGCATTGCTTGCAGTATGTTGGTGGAGTCACAAGATCACCCTGTATGATGTTAATGAAGTATTTGAAGAACACAGAGCTGATGATGGAGGGCAGTCTGGAAGCAACGTGCCTGTGGACACCATAATTGCTGAATCAGAGTCAGATTCGGACGACGATTTGGATCCACAACTTAAGAGAGCACGATTTGCAAGTCCAGGGCCATCAACATTATGAACATAATACGAGTACTTTTTTTTAATATTTTTGTAATAGATAGCATAGTATCTCAATGTTGAAGTAAATAAAAAACAAATGAAATTAAAAAACGGTGTTAAGAATAATTCCCAGGAAGTTTATATGTTCTAGAAATTTGTTTATTGAGATCTTAGGTAAATTTTTGTAGTTGATTGTTTCCTTGAATTTTGAACGATTTGCTACCTATGGACCTGAACACGGGAAAAAAGGTAAAAAAAATCGAATTTTTGTAAGTTTTTTGCGATTTTGATCTGGAAGGTGAAGTTTTTTTGATTTTATATGTTCGCAATTTTTGTTCTTTATGACAAGAGCCTCAGAGAGTAAATCGAAATTCTGAACGGTTTGCAAGATATGAGCCTGAGAAAATGATCACATTTTTACGAAAATGATACCGAGGCCCCAAATCTTTGGCGGCCCATAAAAAAAAGTGCATGACTTTGGGAAAAGTTGGGGACACGGGTCTTTTTTTTTCGTCTTTTATCACGTAGTGGTGTCCGTATATGGTTATTTTTTTTCGTGTTGCACTGTGTTATGAACTTGTGTTGGTCGCGTGTGTAAAGTTAGGCTCACCCGCACCTCAGCTTCTTACGTTTACGCACGCTCAAGTGACATAATTTTGATCTGAAGTAATTTCATATTTTTTAATCTCAGAACAATATTAATGAAATATATCCAAAACAATGTAAAAGTTCACAAAATACATAAAATTGAATTCAGTTTTCTCAAAATAAAAATTAACTCGTGAAGTATATTAAATATAATTAAATCACGTCTCATGGCCTGATATAATATATTTAATTGCCCCAGTGACATACTTCATAATTGTTAACTTAACTTCCACTCTTTAGATTGTGCGGGCGAATGAGAACGTATCTGTATGAAGATTTAAATTGTGCATGTAAATGACATTTAAAGACAATTCCCTTGGGGCTACAAGAAAATGGTACAAACGGAATATGCAAATAAACAAACAAACATTTAGAGAGAAGGCACCTTCTCATACCTATGTGACATATAAACATGGCATACAAAAGCCATAAATACAAAGTGTTCTAGATATATGGATATGAATGCAAATAATTCTACTCCTCATGCTAATACTCATATACATAAAGAACAAATAAGAAGAAACTGAAAATGTTGTACTTTTTCTCATTCGAGAAATATGCAAATTCTTCACATCCTTAAATGTAATTCCAATTTTAAAAATGCTGTTTACAAAATACTTGACTGCCTTTTGCTCTCTTATCTTTATGGTAGATATCGTTTTAGTCGTAATTTCGTTTAGCAATTTATTCGCCTAAGGCCCGATATATACTCAGTTCCAAATTATTTGTGTTTTTTGTTCCTTTAAATACAAAAGATTTGTTTTAGTATTGCTTTCTTGCATTAAAGAAAACAGCAAAAGTTTTTATAAATTTGATTACATTTCTGTATTATCTCCTAAGGGTTTTAAACCTTTCCTCCATATCGCTGTTATGCCGGATCAATCTTTAACTAGATGAAGTTGAAGTGAAGAATAAACTGTAGCGCATGTTGCTTTAAAATCCGTACGAAATTGAAAGTAATGTCAGATATGTGTGTACTATACAATAGGCCCTGCCAAATAAAAATAAAAATATGCTACAGGAACTGGTGAGCAAACAAATCGATCTATGGGTCAAGTAGAATACATACACTGAATTTCAGAAAAATCAATTAACCCCTTACCTGCACTCAGTGCACTTGCATCAAAACGAAATGCAATTTGACATGTTGGAAAATTGTAATATAAAGTGGCTACAAATTGTTAAGACGATGAGCTGTAGCAATTGTCACACACAGAGAAGAGATTCGTTGTCACAACTATATTTACACCCAACTATTCAGTTGTGATTACCAATAATTGTGTTCAGAAATGCAAAATGTTGTGCATATCAATTGATTTGTAATTCAGTTTTGTTGCAAGAACTGAAATATTTAGTCGAAGCCAAAGCAACAATAAATAAATGTGATCTGTCAATCGAGTTTTAGTTGTAGCAATCAAATTATCCTGTAGTGGTGAATATTCTATTAGTTGCATGAACGAAAAATTTAAAAACTAATTCGGTTGTACCAAATAATAAAGTGGTATACGCAACTAATTATGTTCTTGAATTTGATGGCTGTCACAACCATTTGGTGGTGGTTTAACCCATTATAAATTTTATAGAAAAAAGTAACAAAAATTATTTTTTATTAAAATTGTGTATTTTATATTTAAATATAAACAAAATTGTTATTATTTATAACAAGATTTCGTATTTCGTGCCCATTTTTAATGGAAAATATGAAAAAAATTCTGTATCTCGAAAACGGAGCGTCCAATCGAAAAAATAACAAATTTTTACGGGTTTCTCACAAAGTGTTCCCATTCGCATGAAATATTTTTTCCTCCAAAAAATCGCCAAAATAAGAAAATCGCTAAAATAAAAAAAATGGATATAACTCGGAAACGGTGCATCCACTCGCAAAAATAATAATTTCTTTACCTCCAAAGGACGCTCTAACCAATGAATGTCTTTACCACGGCATTACTTTTTTGGAAACAAATCGCTAAAACTAAATGCTTTCGAATAAAAAATCGCTCAACCGCCATTATGTATATATTTCGGAAACGGAGACTTTAATCGAAATATAAATAATTTTTTCAGCCTTCTAAGGGTTTTTCATAAAGTAGTCCAATTCGTATGGACTTTTTTTCTAAAACTCGCCAAAATAAGAAAATCGCTAAAATAAAAAAAATAGCTATAACTCGGAAACGGTGCGTCCACCCGCAAAAGCAATACAGTTTTACCCCCATAGGAGGCTTTAACCAATGGATTACTCTCATACGGCGTCACTTAAAATCTTTAAACTAACATTTTCCAAATAAAAAGTCGCTAAAACTCACATATGTAGGAATGTCTGAGTTATATCAATTTTTATTTCAGCGTTTTTCATATTTTGATGATTTTTTGAACAAAATATCTTCCATACGATTTTATGAAAAATCCTTAGGAACTCATAAAAAATAGTTTTGTCTCCAAGATATTAGCATAAGGGCCTTTTTGGCGATTTTTGATTCCATAAGTTTTAGTTTTAGCGATTTGTTTAAAATAAAAGTGGTGCAATATTGAAGACATAGATAATAACAAGATATAAAAAATTTGTTATATTTGCAATTGGACACACTGTTTGCAAGGTATAACCATTTTTTAATTTTTACCGTTTTTCTAATTTTGGCGATTTTTTGAAAAAAAATATATTTCATGCGAATTGGAGCACTTTGTGAGAAACCCTTAGGAACTCGTAAAAATTTTTATTTTTTGATTGGACGCTTCGATTTCCAGATACAGAGAGTTTTTCTAAATTTTTCATGTTTTCGACCAAAAATGGGGATGGGTTACCCTGGGTATCATATGACGCGCTCAGGGTAAAAACGAATTGTATTTTTTGTCAGCAAAAAAACGAAGCGAAACTCTTGTTCTTCTTCAGTCTAGTGTAAGTGTGTTTTCTTTTAATAGTGTGTGTGAGAAAATGAGTGAGGCGCGCTCTCATTGCTTTAGGGTTATTCTCTATTATTGTTTGAAAAAAAAATCAATCTTACGTGTAGTTCAATAGTTTGTGTAAAATTACAATTTGTGGAACAAAAAGAAACAAGAAAATTGAAATGGATGAAGATTCCGGTAAATGAAAGAACACAATAAATAAATTATTTATTTTATTTACTTCACTGTGTTGTTTACGTAGTTACATGTTTCCCGAGGAAAAGGCAAACACATGTAGAGCGTCATAAGCGACATATTGCAAAGAAGAATGTTCACCTCGCAAGTTATTTGTAAATGCGGCAAAGGTTGTTGTTCGAAAATCGATGTGGTGCGCCAGAAGAAACTTTTTGATAATTACTATTATGCGTGTAATTGGACACAAAAAACTCTGCTTATTCGATCTTCAGTTAAAAAAAAACGGTTACTCTCGTATCAAAACCATTAGTTCCGTTAAAGGCCATAAAGTACAAGTTTATATACACACTGGATGACGATAATGGTGTTTTGCAGACAGTTTGCAGAGACTTCTATATGAAATGCTTAAAAGTCACTCCATCAAGAATACAACGTGCTCTAAAATCTGTAGCTCAAAATCCTAGCGCTGATGGGGCAAGAGGACGGGCACGTTTTAAAAATAAAACATCAGATCTTGATCGACAAAATATTATAAATTTCATAAGCCTTTTCCCAAAATATGAATCGCACTACAGCCGCAAAAAGTCACAAAAGAAGTACTTGCATCCAAATTTAAACTTAATTAAATTATATGGGGAGTACAAAAATTCTTGCGAATTCAAAAAACAAAATGTTGTTTCGAACTACGTGTTTCGGGAAATTTTCAACAACTCATTTAACTTAAGTTTTAAACGTACACATACAGGTACTTGCGAAACATGTGACCATTTGAAGTGTTCATTGAAAGCAAGTGTTCAACAAAATGAAATAGAAAAAGTGAAAGATTCGCAGAAACTCCATCTGCTTTCAGTGGAAAAGGTGTGCAGTGAATTTAAACTGGATGTTTAAAGTTCTATTCAGAGTGGAAACACGGCAGTCTTAACGTTTGATCTTCAAAAGACTTAGAGACATCTTCTCTCACAACATCCGTTGCTTACTACAGAAGACAGTTATGGACTTATAATTTATGTGTGTACGATGAAGTCCAAAAGAAAGGTAAATATTGCCTTTAAATATAAAAATTTTAGTAACCAGTAGCTTGATTTCACATGTCTGTTTAATTTATCATTTTTAATTTAATTTTATAATAATTTTTCAACAGGCTACATGTACGTGTGGAATGAAAGCGTCGCCTCTAGAGGTGGGCAAGAGATAGGATCGTGTCTTCTTCAACATTTCAAAAAAAATATTGCCGAATCAATAGAAAATATTATTCTGTACTCTGATTCTTGTGGCGGCCAGAATCGTAACATTAAATTAACCTTGTTGTTAAAGCACTTCCTTGCATCCTCGCAGGTAAATAACATACCAAAAATATCACCCAGAAATATTTTATTTCGGGACACAGTTACAATAGCTGCGACACATGCTTCAGCCTCATTGAAAAATGTAAAAAGGGGATTGAAATTGTGGCAACTCCAGACGATTGGCTGAACATTATAAAAGAATCTAAAAAAACTGATCCAACCTTTAATGTACAAAAAATTGAGACTGAAGATTTTGTTAGTTCCCTTGTTTTAGAAAAGTTAATTGTCAATAGAAAACTTGACACTACGGGTAAAAAAATTAATTGGTTTAAGGCCCACAAAATTGTCCACGACCAACAGAACATTTTTGACCTAACTTTTATTTCTGAAAACTTGGAACAGCGTGTTACATTAAAAAAATATGGAGTTAGTGAGGACAATTTTAAAAATCAAAGTTTAGACTGTTTGTTTCCTAATGGAAAAAAAATTACAAAAGCCAAATATACCGATCTCATGCAATTAATGAGCTACATCCCAGGAGAAAATCGAAAATTTTATGAAAAACTAAAATATGATGGCAAATCAGATGCTGGCTGTGGGCTAGCGAGCGACCAGAGCGATACGAGCGATGACTAATAAATTTAAAGTATATATTGGTATCTGATAGTGAAATAATATTTGTTAATTTTCTTTTTTCACATTTTGTTATATTGAATAATTCTTATAAGTTTTTCTTAGTTTGTTTGTGCTTATAATTAAATTTTTCATGGAGTGATATTTTTATTTAATTTTTATTTTTTTTTTTTATTAATATTTTATTTCATTTTCGCAATAAATGTTATAAACAAATAATAAAATATTCACAACCAAAAACCAACAAGCTTATTTTTCTTTGTTGCACAAATTGAATAATTTATTTTATCTTAAACTACATAGTTTCTACATATAGTTCTGTTTGTAAAGTTTTTTTTTTTTCAAACAATAACAAACAACACTGAGAATAACCCAAAAGCAATGAGAGCGCGCCTCACTCATTTTCTCACACACACTATTAAAAGAAAACACACTTACACTAGACTGAAGAAGAACAAGAGTTTCGCTTCGTTTTTTTGCTGACAAAAAATACAATTCGTTTTTTCCCTGAGCGCGTCATATGTATGTTTAAGTTAATTTGTGTCACCCAGAATAATAGTTCCTCCAGCCAAGTGTCCACAATTGTTTGCATGCGTTTGTGAAGGCGTTAATAGTGGCGTCATGTTCAACGATTATGTTTAAAAGTCTCACTTCACCGCAATTTATGATAATACGTATTCTTCGCTGGCTAATATCTATACAGTTTATTGTTTTTTCACACCTTTGTTTATCACTTTCTGTTTAAAATATTAGTTTTTCTGTAGAGTCCTCGTGTAACATTCCAATATACGTAGTTTCTCTTTAACAACAAAGCCTCTTGTGAAAAATCGAATACATGACTTTGTAACAAGTGTTTTTGTGGCAGAAGCTAAATTATGATTACAGTGACTCATATTTGAACAAGAATTCTAATATTGTACTTTTTATTAGCTGTATCATCCGCTTCAGATGAGTGAGGTTTTTGAAATGCTCAAATTGGTTAATACAACTAAAATTCGGTAGTAGAAACATGTATTTAGTAAGATCGATTTTTAATCTATCAATAACATCGACAAATAATTCTGATGTTTGACAATTACGAATTCTGATCACAATATATAGACTTTATCATGGAATTTCCAATGCCTGAGTTGAGTTCCAACTAATCTTTTCCCTGTGTGCATGTAGGAATTTCTGGGCACAAAAAGATTTTAAGAAAAGCATTGGAACTATGTAGTGAATGCAGTTTGTTTAAAATGTTGTTGCATAGAACGTGTTTTTTTGCTCTTATAATGTGCAGCAAGGCAATTTTGAAAAGTTTACATAAATCGGTTTTACAGAAGAGATAATTGTCGATGTAGAGCACTAAGAATGTCCTTTAAAAATTGTACTTAAGGTCGGGGATAAATTTATAATGACCTGCTATAAGTTAGATCAATGAATTGACATATGAAAAAGTTGATTTATTTTTAACCATGCACTTTAGGTTTCCGTCCCTACCACAGGTAACCTGTAAACATTTCCGAGGATATTCTTGACCTATTAATGCACAGTGGCAGCTTAACTTGCCAACAGAGGGCCTGCTGTATTGATTACACTGAGGACTTATCATACCTTAGACAACAACCCACTTGTTCTATTTTTAACAATTTCTGGTTGTGTTACTATCCTTTTTGTTTGAAACAAAAAATTGATTTTTGTGCACTTTTTGAAAACGGTATTTGACGGAGGTGGCTGGTAATTGCAGTAATTGTTTTTAAGACAAGATAGGATAGGATGAGATAAGACGATTTTTAAGATGTGTGCGTCATTTAGATAGAATGTGTAGCTAACGTTTTAATATAAGATTTGCTAAAGAATTGGATTCATTTTGGGTAATAATCCGATTAAGTTATCCAAAAACTCCCACTTATTACCATTTTGTACAACTTGTTGAACAAAGTACGTTTCTGTAGTAGAAAAGATTAAGTGTTGAAAATTTGAGCTCGAAATTCTACAAAAAAAAAATTGTTGCCTGTAAAGTCGGTTTTACGGGCGAAGATTTTACGTGACAACATCTTTTTCTCGGTAGAATATTTATTGATATGAATATAATTAAATTGCACAATAGGAGTGCAATGAACTCACTTGCCCAATGAGTGTTAGAACTCACGGGCGATGTTTTAACATTTATTGAAACTTATGGTTTAGGAAAATAGAAGTAATTTCAACACCATCTAGGTACCTGTGCGATTTCTATGAACACATTATCAAATGTGACATTATAAACAATAAACATATCCTTTATTATAAAATATAAACATTTCTTTTATTATAAAAAATAAACATTTCTTTTATTAAAAACAAAAGAAAATAATTTACTAACCAAAAAGTATTTCAATTCATCATATTCGCATATCGTTTTTAAAGCCGACCGCAGCTCTCTGTTTCGTTTTGGCTACCTAATTCATATGAAAATTTCTACACACAAACATACACTACACATATCATAAAGCCAAAAAACAAAAAACAAAAAAAAACAAAAAATAATACCTTATCCAATGCAGACTGATCTAAATCAATATTCATACACACGCACATATATACGCACATACATACTTGCTCAGTCGTCATATATATGATGTGCCAAAAAACAAAAACACTCACACCACCGACCAACAGCCACTAGAAGCCAGCAAAGCAAATCGTTTCTGGCACACACGTAAACACATTGCGTTTACTTGTGTTCGGTGACTCATCGTAACGTTACCGGGCGTTACACTTTTTCATAAGTGACTCCCAGCCGCAACCTAATTTAAGACGTTGTCACGTCAAAAAAACTGTAGGCATTAATGGGTTAATGCACTCTACTATATTAAACTGGCTCCTAAGAGAAAGCAGGCTGTCACGATTCTGTACACGCTGAAAATATGTATTTTGTTGTTGTTTGGATGCAAATGTAACGTGTGTTTGGAGCTCGTCACAAGTACAGTATACTTGTGTCACAATGCTTAATATATTATAATATGTTATAAGATATGTGTTTGTGACCCAAGTATATCTGTGTATGGGATTGTGGGCAAGAGAATGAGAGGTACAAGGAGAGATTATTCACAGTCAAAGTTGTATGTGTGTAGCTATATTTTTGCACTATTTTTCAGTCAGTGATTCATAAAAATTCATGAATGCGTGTGTAAATTGCTGATGAAGGTAGTATTTCTTACATCTGTTGCATTTTTGTTTCACGTATTCAGTCGTCAATCGGGTAGAGGATAGCAAATGCGCTTGGTTGAGTAAATAAGTATGATGCGGAAAAAATGTATACTACACGCTAAAAACTTGTAGTTTTTGTTGTTCGGTTTTCGAGTTTTGGTGTTTGTTGATAAAGATTACATGTTGGAGACACAACGATTAAAATGTTATAATATATGAGGTTCAAAATAAGCACTTCTCTGAATTGATTTCGAGATCGGGTCCAATCTCGATTCGAGATCGGATACTAAAGCGGCCGCAATTCCTCCTTCGATCTCGAAACGAGAATGTGTCCGATCTCGAAATGACTTCGGATCCGATCTCGAAATCGAGAATGGACCCGATCTCGAAACGAGAATTGGGTCCGATCTCGTAATGAGGTCCGATGTGTAAACCATATCGGATTCAGTCTCGAAATAATTTCGGATTAAAATTTGTACCGAAAAATGAAAACGCAAACAAAATCAAGGTGAAGAATTTATTCGGTACAGCGTTACCTGCAACCACGTCGAATATATAAATTAATTTATTTTGGAGTGTATTTGCTTCTCTTAGTAAGTCGATCTTTGGCATACTGGAGCAGTTTTTACTGAGGCACTCCATCACTTCCAATCAGATCAGAGAAAACGAAATCCGATGTTCCGGACTCAGACAGGATCAGAGAAAAAGAAATCCGATGATCTGGACTCAAACCGGATCAGCGTAAGCGGAATCCGTCGCGTCGGACTCAAGTCGGATCCGAGTCCGACTTTGTGCTTATTGGGACGTGATCCAAATATATCTGTGTTTATTTTGCCTGATGTGTTGGATTTTAATTTCATGCATTCAAGTGGTCAATGGATCATCGGATAGAGGATATGAAGTGCGCTTGGTCGGCGCTTATATCTGGTCAGTAAATGGTTTATGAGTTAAATGGTTTATGATGTTGCTTTGGGTTTTGTATTTGGCTTCCGTATATCGTTCATTCACCGAACGATTTTCGTAAAAAAAATTCATTGACCACTCAGATTTTTGTGATATTGCTCAGACGTATTCGTCTGTTAAAAATATTGTATACGTGTTTTTTTTTGAATGAAGTTCCTTATCGCACGTTGCGATAAACTTTTTTTTAACTACTTTATTACAACCCAATATTATTAACTACATTGGATACTTTTGATTTGGTTTGGTTTCAAGGAAAGTTTTCTAGGTGGAGCCTGTTTATTACATATTGTAGTTTTGAACCAATAAAAAGTAAATTTTTAAAAGCCAAAGAAATACAACCCTGAGCATGGAATTACATTTGGCAGCACAATTACTCGTATAATCATACTTTTGGTTTGGTTTGTGTCCAGACTAACATATGGGGGCATATTTCTTGTTTAAACGGAAATTTTCTAGGTGGAGCCTGTTTATTACATATTGTAGTTTGAACCGAATTAAAAGTAAATTTAGAAAAGTAAAAAGAAAAGTGAATGAAGTTTAAAAAATAAAATTTTCTTAAATAATTGCGTTTTCTTAAAAAAAGTAAATTTTCACCAAAAAATACCTATTCATATTCTTAAACAGAGTACCTTTACTTAACAAAATACCTTTTCGAAAAGAAGTACCTTTGCTTAAAAAAGTAAATTTTCTTACAAAAAGTTTTTAAATTTTCTTACAAAAGAGGTATTTTTTTAAAAAACTACCTTTTCTTTAAAGAGTACCATTTTTGTAAAACAAAATAACCTTTCTTGAGATAAGTACCTACTATTAAAAATATACATGTTCTTTCGTCAAAAAAAAAACTTTTCTTCAAAAAAATACTATCTCTTACAAAAAAATAAATATTTTTGCAAAAATACCTTTTCTTAAAAGTACTTACTTACTTACTTATCCGGTCTCGGACAACCCCGGGGGGTCAGGGACCTTACAAAATTAAAATAACATATTTCGCAAACCAGTTCGATCTTTTGCTCTATTCCTCCAGTTGGCAATACCAAGTGTACGCAGGGATTCGTCAACCTGATCCCTCCAGCGGAGTCTTGGTCTTCCTATTTTTCGTCTTCCTTCGAGATCGGTTTCGAAAACCCTTCGCGCTGGTTCATCTTCATCCATTTTACTGACATGGCCTAGCCAGCGCAATCGCGTTATCTTGATCCGCTTAACTATGTCAATGTCAGGATAAAGCTCATACAGCTCATGATTCATGCGTCGCCGATACTCGCCGTTGTGCACTATAGGGCCATAAATTTTTCGGAGTATTTTTCTCTCGAAGACTCCTACAGATGTTTCGTCTGCTTGCGATAGGACCCAGGATTCTGTGCCATAAAGCAAGACAGGTTGAATGAGAGTCTGGCACAGCTGGACCCTTGTTACTCGAGAGAGGGCTTTATCTCTAAAGTGCTTGCTTAGCCCAAAATAACATATATTCGCAAGCACAATTCTCCGCTTGATCTCAAGGCAGACGTTGTTGTTTTTGTTTACGGCAGATCCGAGGTATATAAATTCGTCCACTACCTCGAAGTTATAACGGTTATCAACGTTCACGCTTTGGTCTAATCGCGTGGATTCCCTGTTCGTTGAAACCAATAATTTTGTCTTGTCCTCATTTACCGTCAGACCCACTTTTGCTCACTCCTTCTCAATTCTCGAAAAAACCGCAGTAACTTCTTTAATTGTACGCCCAATGATATCTATATCATCAGCATACGCGATCAGCATGTGACTTTTGCTGCTGATGGTTTTATTCATGTTGACTGAAGCTTTTCTCGTAACGATCTCCATTAAGATGTTAAAGAGATCGCACGACAGGGTGTCGCCCTGCCTGAGACCTCGCTTAGTTTCGAAAGGTTCGGTAAGAACCTTACCAACTTTCACTGCGGATTTGGTGTTCGTCAAGGTCATCCTGCAAAGGCGTATGAGTTTTGCTGGAATACCAAGCTCAGACATTGCTTCATAGAGTTTCTCCTGTATCGGGCTATTGAAGATGATTGGTGTCGATTTGATTTTCGTGTGTCCTCTCCAGTATTTGGCGTAGCGTGAAAATCTGGTCAGTTGTCGAGTTTCCAGGCCTAAAGCCACACTGGTTTTAGTCTTCCGCACATTATACTTGATAGAACCTTGTATGCTATGGATAAAAGGCTTATTCCACGGTAGTTGGCACAGATACTCGGGTCACCTTTTCCAAATATGGGACATAGTACACTGAGACTCCAATCGCCGGGCATGCATTCATCTAACCAAATTTTACTAATGAGCTGGTGCATGCACCTTATCAGCTCTTCTCCGCCAGCCTTAAACATCACCGCCGGTAATCCATCCACTCCTGCGGCTTTGTCGTTCTTAAGCCGGGCAATAGCTGCAATCGACGTCGTCGTCCATATTGTGATCGATTGTCCCATCGTCATTGGATATCTCAGGTACTAGTAGCGAGGAGAAATGCTCTCTCCATATTCCCAATATGCTCTGCACATCTGCGACGAGATTTCCGTCCTTGTCTTTACAGAAGGGGGGCCCTGAACCATATCCATTAGTTCCGTTCTCAACTTTTCGGTAGAATTTTCGGGCTTCGTTCTTCCTTCTGTATGTCTCACTCTCGCGCTTTCTCCACTGCCGCTTCTCACGCCTAAAGAGACGGTTTACCTCCTTTCTCTTCTCCCCATACCGCTCAGTTGCAGCTCGCGGTGCAATTGACTGAAGCATTACCATACGCGAAACGTTCCCTTCGTCATTTGCCATGCGACACTCTTCATCGTACCACGGTTCATTGCGAATCAGTTTTCCGAAACCAAGTACGGTTGTTGCGGCAGTTTTTATAGAGTCGGAAATGGGTTTCCACTGCGCATCAGGATCGTCATCGGGAAGGGGTGGGTTCTGTACCAAAAGTTGCCAGAGCTTCCCCGAGTAGGCTGTGGCTAATTCTGGTAATTGCAGCTTTCCGATGTCCAGCTTCCTCTGCGTCTGGTTTCGTACGATTCTCGCTCTACCCAATCCTGTGCGAACCTTTGCTGCTACCAGGTAGTGATCAGAATCGATGTTAGCTCCTCTGATCACTCGTACGTCCATTACACTGGATGAGTACCTTCCATCAATTACCACGTGATCAATTTGGTCTTTAGTCCTTTGATCAGGGGATACCCAAGTAGCCTTGTGGATGTCTTTATGCTGGAATCTTGTACCACTAATGACCATGTTTATTTGCCGCGGCAAAGTCAATCAGTCTCATACCGTTGTCGGAACTGTCAGCATGTAGACTGAAATTGCCAATAGTTGGATTAAACACATTCTCCCTTCCTACTTTGGCATTAAAATCTCCTAGTACAATCTTAATGTCATGGCCAGGGCAGCGGTCATACGTTTCCTCTAGGAGCTCATAGAATATGTCTTTGGCATCATCATCTTTCTCTTCTGTCGGGGCATGCACACAAATTAGGGAAATATAAAAATATTTCGCTTCTATGCGGATTGTGGCTATTCGTTCACTCACAGGATTGAACCTAGAGACTAGATGTTGCAGTCTTTTGCCAACTACAAATCCGCAACCAAATTCATGTTTTTTACCATGGCAACTGTAGTATATATTGCAGTTTCCTTTTCCCATGCAGCCATGTCCTGTCCATCGCATTTCCTGGATAGCGGTAATGTCAGCCCCATAACCTTCGAGGGCATCTGCCAGTTGGATACTTGCACCGGATCTATACACAGTCCCCACATTCCAAAAGTCGTGGTCCTTATAACGTTCGCGGGGGTCGTCAATAAATAGGGGTCGTCCACGTTCTCCTGTTCTTATAAGTACACTTTCTTAAAAATAAAATAATACCGTTTTTCTTCTTTCCTTGAGATAAGTATCCTTCCTAAAAATAAGTAAAGTTTCTTAAACGAATAACCTTATCCTAAAAAGAGTACCACTTCTTTAAAAATTACCTGTTCTTAAAAAAAGGATTTCTTTGTAAAAAATATGCATACGAGTACTATTAGGCCTTTTCTTACAGAAAACCATTAGCTTTTAATAACAGAAGTACCTCTCATTAAAGAAATGGCCTTTTCGGGAAAGTATAATACATATTCTTACAAAAGGGACCTAAAGATATACTTTTTTTTTTAAATATATTCAATAAATAAAAATTTTCAAAACAAAAGTTTATCATTTTACAAAAAGTATATTTTCTTAAAGATCCATTTTAATTACAGTATTTTTCAACAAGCGCCTTAGTCGTGTTGGTAGTAACTAGTACATAATATTTAGCAAAAGGAACTTCGTTCCAACTGGGTGTCCCCTGACACCTCATGTAATTTTTTAAAAACATATCTTTTTATTAAAGTTCTGACCAATTGAAAAGTTTTTAAATCAAGGAAAATGTGCCGAGGTGGGAATATTGAATATTGAAAATTTCAATGAATGTCGTCTCATTTAAAAGGTGAAGACGCATACATCTCGGTGGTGTATTTAGATTTTAACCCGTTGTGGCAAAATGAGTTTTCCATATCAAACATCGAAACTGAAAAGGGCACCAACGTGAAGTGCTTTTTCTTTGTCTGCCCGAGCCCCTGCTGCGAAAATCGTAGCAGCGTGATATTTATGAAATGTAATAAACCAACACACTGTATTTAAACCGCGCTTGGCTGGCATGACCGAGGCTTGTATACACGTATCTAAAGTACATTGTAACGTTTAGCGAAATTGAAACCTACTACAAAAAGGAAAACCTCAGAGACATGAACGAAATGAGAAGCAAAGGAGAAACAGATTCTCATTTCATGAAAAAAATTTAAATATTACCTACAGTTTGTAAAAGTTTTTTTTAACACAAATATATATTTTAATATCGAACTACGTACGCCATACCACAATGTCGTAAATGGGGGAACTTGTGTGTATGCAGCAATCGACCCTGTCTTAAAAATGTCTTGTGAATAGTTTTTTATTTTGTACAACCGCATGCCCCAGCATTCCCTCGAAACTATTATTTATTTGGTCCTTTTGCACGAATGTAAATTAGTTGTATCGAAGGCTGTTTCCAATTGTATTGCTGGGATATAAGAAGATGCCGTCGGTGGTGCAGTGATTAATGTACGCGGCTCTTGTGCATAAGAACTTGGGTCGATCCCTGCTCGGACCACCTGAAATTTCTTTCAGTTACGGCCACTTCGCTTAGTGCTAGTGACACTATCGAGTACTTAGCCATGAAAACACATCTAAAAATACCGTACGGAGCGGGTGTAAAACTGTAGGTCCCAATCAGTGAGTGCTAAGCTAGAAGGAGCAGAACTCACTGATTGTGAGAAGCTCTCTGCAGTCCCTTCAAGGGATGTTATGGGAAAATATTAATTAATTTTAAAGGTAACAAAATAGACATGGAAAATCATTCCTTTTCAATTATAGAGTAACATTTAATGGTATATGGTCTAATACTTAGTCTCTTTACTGTCGGTGGTATACGAAACATTTTGCGACAACTAACCAGCCCATAGCCGATCTTTTTTACGAAAGCTATAAAAATTATGAGGTGCCAAAACCACATTTTTTTAGTATGTGGCGGAATTTTGACGAAGTATGGGCAAACACCAAATTCCGTACAGCTCAATAGAGTTCATACTTCAAGTAGAATATTTGTCCAACACAATACAGACAAACGTCTTTTTAAAATCTGTAATCAAATATGGATTTTATTTGATTTTATAATCTTATATGCGACTGCGTACCTCTCATAAATCAACCTGAACGTATTTATACAGTGGTGTGCGATGAAATAGAGTCAACACTAATCAACATTTTCAAAACAAAAACAAATGTAGAAAAATTAAATTTTGTTTATAACTTTTATTTTTAATTGTTCAATTAAGAACTAGATATAACATTTTAGAACATTAATATCATAATTTAAAACTAAATCATTAGGTATAAATCAAAATATTTCAAAATGCCCCATTTTGCCTGTGAATTAAAATAGAGTCATCGCGATTCATCATCTGAACTAGAATAAATAGCTGTGTCAAATAAAATGTATGTTTCATTAAATCTTTATATTATCTCAGTACTTTATGAAATAACTATTATATTTTATCACAGCTAAGCAACGCCTTGACATTGAATCATCAAGTCTCCACAAGTCATGTTTTCCACGCCCATTGTACCAGTGTCATAAGCTCATCTTTATTAAATTGCTGTATTCCTTTGATAGACACTTTAATGTCCCGCCACAAAATTTGAATGGGATTTAAGCCCGGCGACTGCATAGACCATCTTAAAACTATGACACTATTATTTTCAAACGAAGCTTATGCTCGTTTCGATGTGTGTTTTGGGTCGATATTATGATGAAAAACACCCATCGAAGCGGCATTTCCCATTTAGCACAAGGCATCATGATGTTTTTTTTAACACAGTGGTATAATATGCAGCATCCATTGTCTGTTCAATTTGAAATAAAGGTTCTGTCCCAATGTAAGAGTAACAAACCCGTAACATTATGTTTCCGCTACCACGTTTAACTGTTTGGATTGTGTTCTGGGGCCTGAATTCGGTGTTGGAAGGTCTTCGTACAGGAAGATTATTCTTATCATAATTACCCAATCTCACTTTAATTTCAGCTGTCCTAAAATATGCTCCTTGGCAAAATGCAGCATTTTTTGAACGTTCCGTTTGGATACAAATGGAACTATTCGGACACTTTTTGCCTTTAAATTGTTTTTAGTTAGCATTCTTAATATAGAGGTGTCAACATCCCGATCGTATGGCCTTTTAAGGGCGGAAAGTCGAACTCTACGTGGCGCAATATTTTTGGTTGCAAATGTTCTGTAATTTTCAGGGTTTTACCGTCTGTTTCCTGGATTGGGGTTATATTTTATTCCGGTCTCCAACAAGAAAGAATAAAAGAGACGATAAAAGAATTCAGAAGCTACATAGAAAATGTCTCCAACATTTTCTATGTAGCTTCTGAATTCTTTTATCGTCTCTTTTATTCTTTCTTGGCGCTCATGAGTGCAATATTTACATCGGCCCATTTTGGAACGTCAATAATGACAATTTATTAATGCTACTAATAAAGATTAATCATATTTAGAAGCTAAACTTTGTTTTCAAATTCAAATCCAAACTACCATTAACCATTTCAAAAAAAATATATTTTTTTGTAATTGACTCTATTTTATAGCACACTTCATTACATAGCCTTTAAAATACTGACCAGGAGAACAGTAGTGTACAAAATTTATTAAAAATTACGGCATTTTATTCAGCAGAGGACCGGTCAATCAGGTTCAGAATTTCTTGACATGAAACATCTTGGACCACTGATTTGCAGAGAATAAAAGTTTTGACGAGTGTGTGACTCTATTTCATCGCACACCACTGTATATATTTGTATGTAGTTGTAGAAGTAGTTCATTTTGTACTAGAAATTAATTACTTTTTAAATAGATAAATAATTTAGTTACAATTATTATGACTGCTTTGATCTATTAATATTAGCATATGTTTCCAAATAAAAGTTTCTTCAGCGTACCGTAAATTTTGTTTGAAGCTTTGAAGAATTGTCAAAGAATGCACAGCGATACAGAAAATAATGAAGTAGAAGCACCTGGGAAGTTATACTACTTTTCTTGTATGTGTTGTCAAGAATTCCTGTTCTTAATTTCCGAAACACCTTCAAAGTATTGACTTACGGGTTAGGTAGCTTAGGTAATTATTAACCAATTTTCATTTTCTCAAAGGCCTCGTTTATGCAGTGCAACCCTGCTTGTTCGTTTCTGAGAATGTTGCACTCAAAAAGTGCAGAAATGTTGCATTTTCTGCCCTCTTAGCGAGTCATGGGGGAGAATGTTGCCCGATAAAATTGCAAATTTTCTGTCATTTTGTTTGTGTTTAATTCGTGTTTGTTCAGTTTGATTCGCTTACCATGTCAAACAAAGTGGTCGAATTTTGATGTGTAAACATCTATACGCTGGGGGTAAAAATCTTTTTCACAATACAATCACAAATTTAGATAAGACGTGCGATGTAATCGTTAACCAATCGTAAAGCGTTATCAAGTCGGTGTGAGCTATGTATGAGTGTATTAGAGTAATCATACGCTTCATACAATATACTCAACACCTTCTAGTGTGCAATAGTAGTTACTAATTTTCACTAATTGTCGTACATTATGTTATCATAGGCAAATGAAAACAAATAAATAAAAAAAAATCCAATGAGTGTTCGAACTCACGGGCGATGTGTTAACACCTTTTTGCTACACGGTACCTGTTCGATTTCTATGAACACATTCGTAAATGTTACATTGGAAAATAAAAAACAGCGTTCAATCATATGATGACGTTACAGTTAAATAATATTAATACTTAAAATTATTTAAAGACCCAGTGCAAGCACATGTGTCATTATTTTCTTGCTCAATACTTTTTGTTTTATTCCCACAAAAGTCAAAGAATGCAAAGCAACAGACTCTTGTACATACATACATACATTGTTATATTCGTACGATATAACCGAAGATCAACATAAAATACTTTTTTAATATTACTCCAAATTAATACTCCAAATTAAAACACTTCAATTTCGGCTCGCCGATATCGGATCGCCTTAAACGATATCGGATCGGCCTAAACTCTTCGTCGAAACCCGCACTAGCTTTTTCATCAAAAAATTAATAAAATCGGCTATGAATTTCCGGAGAAAATCGCGTGGGAAAATTATATGAAAATCGCCCAATAATCACTTTCAATACCGACTGCCAAGCAACGAACAAACAAACGATGATTTACTCTTACAAACCTAACACTTGCGTATGTATTAAATTTATAGTTTACTGCCCTAGAGGCGCGCGTATAGATGTTAACACATCAAAAATCCAATGAGTGTTCGAACTCACGGGCGATGTGTTAACACCTTTTTGCTACACGGTACCTGTTCGATTTCTATGAACACATTCGTAAATGTTACATTGGAAAATAAAAAACAGCGTTCAATCATATGGTGACGTTACAGTTAAATAATATTAATACTTAAAATTATTTAAAGACCCAGTGCAAGCACATGTGTCATTATTTTCTTGCTCAATACTTTTTGTTTTATTCCCACAAAAGTCAAAGAATGCAAAGCAACAGACTCTTGTACATACATACATACATTGTTATATTCGTACGATATAACCGAAGATCAACATAAAATACTTTTTTAATATTACTCCAAATTAAAACACTTAAATCTCCGCTCGCCGATATCGGATCGCCTTAATTTTTGGCCTAAACTCTTCGTCGAAACCCGCACTAGCTTTTTAATCCAAAAATTAATAAAATCGGCTATGAATTTCCGGAGAAAATCGCGTGGGAAAATTATATGAAAATCGCCCAATAATCACTTTCGATACCGACTGCCAAGCAACAAACAAACAAACGATGATTTACTCTTACAAACCTAACACTTGCGTATGTATTAGTTTGATAGTTTACTGCCCTAGAGGCGCGCGTATAGATGTTAACACATCAAAAACTTTTAAAAAGATTTTTTGCACTTTTAATAAGATATTTACTAAAACAAAGCAAAATAAGGAAAACTAAAAACTAAACTTATCAAACTATAAGTCTTCTTCGTCTTTGAGATTGTCATTCATACTTAACAGTTGCATATACGCACCATCTAGTGTGCAATAGTAGCTACTAATTTCGAAAACCATTGCGGTAAAATAACTACATGCATTACATTTCAGTAAACAGCTGATTAATAACTTGTCAACCGCAACAAATACAAAATAATAAAATATTTTACAAAACACCAAAAAAATTATAACTCAGAACATAAAACAACACAAAGTGTATCAAAGTTGAATGGAGGTAAAGTTAATTCTAATAAAATTTCTATTAGATTCCAATATAAATTAAGATTATAACATAACTTCATTACGTACTGTTGCCTTACACTGAAGCTGGTGCATGACAATTGGGTAACAATCCCCATCTCATGCCAATTATTATGGGTGGAGATTTTAATACAAATTTTGCAAACCCACAGTCGCAAGCTTTATCAAAATTTTTGCATATGAGCAATTCTCCACAAACCCCCACAACTAACAATTCCACTACTATAGATGCAGTTTTCCATAGATTTTTAAATACAATCGAGTCAAAAATTTATATATGTATCTTATTTTAGTTAACATAAGCCAATATTAACTATTTGTACTTAGGGCATTTACCATAGATGGACACTGTAGTACTACTAAAATTTCAGTAAAACTAATTCTTTAACTAGAAAATTTTTACTGATTACTAAAATTTTTACTGATTAAAAAATTACGAACGTAAATATGCATTCCCTTTAATTTCTGCCCGTTTTATGTAAAACCAAAGAGGAAAATACAACAACAACGCGAACTCGGTGAAATTTAAGACATTAATAAACTCTTCTCCACACAAGAAATATACCCGCGTGCTAGAATGAAATAAGGAAAAGTGTGAAGGCGGGACTTTAAATCAAATTTCTTGCGGACGAATTAGGTAAAATGAAAGCTCTTTTTCTCCCTCTTGTTCATTTCATCAATGTTAATTATAATATTTATGCACGAGTATAATTTGAAGAGTCCTGTATGGGTATCAAAATATACGTTTAAACGGTCGTAAACATATACATATACACTTTTCGGTATGAGTTGTGGCACACACGCTTGGGATCAAAATATAATTTAGAATTTTTGATTACAACTTCATGACTTTAATGGTTTGTTGCTATTTTGTGAGTAGGTGTATGCTAAATTTCATTAACGTTCTGTGCCACTCATACTTATCCATATATAGGAAAGGAACCTTGTTGTTTTTTAAGTTGTATTTAAATATTTTATTGCGGTTAAATTGGTTTAAGGTACGCATTCAACGCACACACACTCTTACGAAGGCAACAAATCTCTAAGGACGCTTTTCACTGAGGACTTTTCTGTTTATTAGTATATAACGACAAAACTTATAACACTGAGAAGATACACTTTACACTTGTGTGTGTTGAAACATGATATTTTGTTAAACATTTTAATCCTTTAATATTTTAAGGTGTTTGAGTGCGTGGGACGTTTGACGTAAAAAAACAGAGTAATTTTTATCGTTCTGCTTGTAGAACGTTGAGATTATGCAACTATTAAACTATAAGAACCACATATTCCTATATAAGTTATAGATTTCAACCCTGATAAAACAATTCCTATATGAGAAAAATATATATAATAATAAACATATGTGACCTGCTCCACGTATGGGGGCCTCTGCGCCGAAATTTTTTTTTTACTTTTTGAGTGATTCTTATAATGCCGCAAACCGCAAGTTTCTATGTCTTTTAGTTTTTTTACAAATCACCTGTAAAGATGAACATAATTAATGAAAAAATTGAAAAATGTGATATAAACAGATAATATACATATATAATATTTGAAATTTAAAAAAAGTTCAATATCAAAGGTACAAAATTAGAAAAATATCAAAATTTTACTATTTTTTACTCCTAACACGCTTTTTTGGTGGTTCTTCTGTATTTTGCTGCTTTTCACCTTTGTCTGATCAGGTTGAAGGAAGAGTTGCATAACCGTGCGCAAAACACGGAAAAACGAAGCGCTTTTTTAAACGCGTTTTTCTCAATAACTTCTTTTCGGCGCGGAGGTCCCTTTTCGTGGAGCGGGCCACATATATAATATATATTAATATTGGGTTCCCATATAAATTGATTCATCATATCCCAATGGTGGCACTTAAAAAGTTTAGTTTTAAGATCATATATCATACGATATATCGATAACACTTGGAGTTCCACATGCTAGAAACTTAGGTTCGATTTTTGCTGCCATGCATCTTGTATAAGTCGGCTAAGATTTTAAATTGTGCAGATGATGTGAAATTTTGTATGTCTGTTATAGATATTTAGGAGTCCATTTATTGTCGGCGTGATCTAAATAGACTCACTGAATACATACATACATGGTTTCCCACGACATCCCATGAAGGGATTGGGGAGAGCCTTTCACAACTAGTACGTTAGTGTCACCATCACTAAGCGTGATGACCGTGTGGAAAGAAATATAAGGTGGTCGGACCAGGGATCGAACCCACCTAGTCATGTACAAGAGCCACGCACACTAAGCATTACACCGCTGAAAGCCACTGAATAGTGTTTGAAAAGTTTGATACCTTTGAACTTAGGAAAGTGTAAAAACTATCGTTCTGTAAGAGTTCTGCTCTGAATTTGGATTATTTTATTAGTTCGCATCAACTTAATTTTAGTTTTCATAATTTGATCTATAAGATGTTATTTTCTTCAATAATTTTTTGGTTCAAGGTTCACATTGATATAATGAACAGTTGCGTACTGCCGACGATTATAAGTATCGTTGCAGCACTAAAGCATGTTCTATAATATTTTTTGAATGTTCATCATCTTCTTGCTCCAGCAACTCATATTGGAACGAAGCTTCTTATGTGTTAATGTTAATCAACTTTTTTTAACCGTATTATGCTATAAACCAGTATACAACCCAGTATTATTCTGCATACTTTTAGGATTTCGTTTAATTTTTGAAAGTTGTAGCAGTTCGTTTTGTTATTTTATTTTATTGCATACATTTAGACATAATTGATAATTATTACTAAATTTGTAGTCAGGGACGTATATGAGGGCTGTTTTCTTTCATGTTTGCTTTGTGATAGTCATACCCATGTGAAGTGTGCTGGCTTGAATGGAAGGCATTATAACATAATTGCGGCTAAGGAAAGCGGGCTGCGCTGAACATGTTGGAAGTGTAGGGAATTAGACGTTGACTTTTATAAGCTATTTAAGGAGGCCAAGAAAGGATTTCAAAATTTTAATTCAGATTTTTTCTCTATTAGTTCGAAACTTAAATCGTTGGAGGATATGTTTGATAGTTTTAAATGGCCTGAGGACAGTTTGTCCTTTTAGTGATCGTAATTTATTTGTACCAGTAACTCCTAACTTGCATAATTTGGACAGCCTATTCTTATCTCCGAAACAACCGTCGTCTGTTCCGTCATCCACAGAAGTCAGGGCCCGTAATCATTATGAGTTATAATATAAAAATGATATTATTAGTTTTAGGCATTTTTTCATTGGTAATGCTTAAAATTGAGAAATTGTAAAAAAATCAGCCCATAATCAATATTTTTTAGCAACAAAAAAATCATAAATAATTATTTTGTTTCAGAACGTTTGTTGAGTTCAAGTAATTATAAAAATTAATGTGAGTCCGATCACAGGGGAGATGTGTAAACATCTAGTAATGAAGTTGGAAGTACTTATGCTTTTAGTATATTTTTTTAATTAATCAATTAAAATTATCAAAACTTTCAATATTGTAAATACATAGGAATTTGCTGGTTTTTCTTTGCTTTATTTAACTTATTTGGTTAGTAAATGGGCATACTGCAGTATATACATATGGCAATGTCTTTTTATAATTCCTCATTTTCGTAAAATTTATATTTGCAAATATTTTCATAATAAAAATTGGATGTTAGTTACAAGACACTAAAGTACTTATTCCAAAAAAAAAATTCTTTTTCGTGACGTCATTTTTCTTTTATGATGAATTGTAGTTATGCTATTTTCTCCTGTACAAAGAATGTTTTAATGAATTATTTTCAAATAGCTATTAGTAAGTCGATGTTAATCATGTAAATTTTTTTATGGATTCATTTGACAGGTAAATCGTTGTATTTGTTAAAAACAGAGAGATACTGAAATTTAAAAATTGCTACGTGAAGGATATTGATCTGCGAAAATTGCATAAATTAATGTTACGTCAGTCACAAAAACTACTAATAATTAAGATTTTTTTGGGATACAATTTTTTAAATATTAATTTTTTATTTAAAATGTTAATTTACTGTATTTTAAATATTCGTGGAACTTTTGAAATATTTCAGAGTAATAGTTTCAATTTTATTATCATAATCAAACCGTTACATCAGTCACGCAAAATTTAAAAATCAAAAACTTTTAACTTTTTTCCAGTTTGACCTTCACTTGAACTACATTTCATCCAACCATTGTTATAAAAAATAATAATTGCAGCTAACTTCACTTCATTGTGGTAAAATACGAAAACTGGCAACACCGTACCATGATACTATGTACTATAGGTAGGCGCGAGTCATTTTCAGGTCCCATTTCTCTATGTCAAACTTGTTTATTTTGCTTTGTAAATTAGCTTTGTGTTTGACATAACGGCCAACAACAAAATGTACGTAGTTTTCACAACAACTTCATCTCTGATCACAACAACTAGTCGTGCGGCTACCTGTAGTAACAGCATCATGCGCCGTACAAACATATATGTTATAACGGGTCCGCCAAATAACTTTTTTTTGATGTGTAAACATCTATACGCTGGGGGTAAAAATCTTTTTCACAATACAATCACAAATTTAGAGTAAGATGTGCGATGTAATCGTTAACCAATCGTAAAGCGTTATCAAATCGGTGTGAGCTATATATGAGTGTATTAGTGTAATCATACGCTGCATACAATATACTCAGCACCATCTAGTGTGCAATAGTAGCTACTAATTTTCACTAATTGTCGTACATTATGTTATCGTAGGCAAATGAAAACAAATAAATAAAATGAATCCAAAAACATTTAATTTTAATAACTTTTAAAAAGATTTTTTGCACTTTTAATAAGAAATTTATTAAAACAAAGCAAAATAAAGAAAACTAAAAACTAAACTTGTCAAATATAACGAAAACTAAAAACTAAACTTGTCAAACTAAAAGTCTTCTTCGTCTTTGAGATTGTCATTCATACTTAACAGCTGCATATAAGCACCATCTAGTGTGCAATAGTAGCTACTACTTTTCGAAAACCATTGCTGTAAAATAACTACATGCATTACATTTCAGTAAACAGCTGATTAATAACTTCACAACCGCAACAAATACAAAATAATAAAATATTTTACAAAACACTAAAAAATTATAACTCAGAACATAAACCAACACAAAGTGTATCAAAGCTGAATGGAGGTAATGTTAATTCTAATAAAATTTCTATTAGATTCCAATATAAATTAAGATTATAGCTTATCTTCATTACGTACTGTTGCCTTACACTGAAGCTGGTGCACGACAATTGGGTAACAATCTCCATCTCAGGCAATTATTGTGGGTGGAGATTTTAATACAAATTGTGCAAACCCACAGTCGCAAGCTTTATCAAAATTTTTATTTGACGCTTTCCACTTGCATATGAGCAATTCTCCACAAACCCCCACACCTAACAATTCCACTACTATAGATGCAGTTTTCCATAGATTTTTAAATACAATCGAGTCAAAAATTTATATATGTATCTTATTTTAGTTACCATAAGCCAATATTAACTATTTGTACTTAAGGCATTTACCATAGATGTACACTTTGCACTACTACTAAAATTTCAGTAAAAATAATTCTTTAACTAGTAAATTTTTACTTATTACTAAAAAATTTTTCAGCAATTTTTATAAAGTTCCTACATGAGTATGATGAGGTGCATTGAGTAATGCCCGATTACTGATTATTATGAATACGGCCCTATGATTTGACTGGTAATGCAAATTTAATTTCATTATCAGTAAAAATTTACTGCATTTTTTCAGTAATCAGTAAATTTACTGCTTACTGTAATTTTTAATGCAGTACATATATACTGCAGTGTGCCCATTTACTAACCAAATAAGTTAAATAAAACAAACAAAAACCAGCAAATTCCTATGTATTTACAATATTGAAAGTTTTGATACTTTTAATTGATTAATTAAAAAAATATACTAAAAGCATAAGTACCTCCAACTTAAAAAAAATTTTTCATTACTAGATGTTTACACATCTCCCCTGTGATCGGACACACATTAATTTTTTTTTGAAAATGCTATAAAAAAAAACTACTGAATATTTTCTCAAATTTCTATTTGTATTTGAAAGTTCAATCCATCCTGTTAATAATGGAAAATAATTTCGGCTGGCCATGCAGTAGCCTACACGATCGGTCCAATTTTTAAGCACATTATCGATTGTGTGCAGCTGTATTTCACCAATGGCTTCACGAATATTGTCCTTTTAAGCGTCAATTGTCTCTGGCTTGTCGGAGTAACACTTATATTTGAGGGCACCCCACAAATAATAGTCCAACGGTGTCAAATCGCAGCTCCGAGGTGGCCAAACGACATCAGCTCTGCGGCTGATAATGCGATCTTAAAAAACAGGACGCAAAACATCGAGTGTAGTTTCGGCTGTGTGGCACGTAGCGCCGTCCTGTTGAAACCAAATGTTGCCACTATCCTCCTCCTCAATTTTTGTGAACAAAACTTTGTTCAACATGGCCCGATAACGATCGCCATTGACTGTAACGGCCACTCCTTGCTCATTTTCGAAGAAATATGGCCCAATTATGCCTCTGGACCAAAATCCGCACCAAACAGTGACTCGTTTTGGGTGCATCGGCTTTTCAATGTATGCGTGCGGGTTTTCTGTGTCCCAAATTGCGACAATTTTGCTTGTTTACATACCCGACAAGATCAAAATGAGCTTCATCTGAAAAGATGATTTTTTTGGCAAAACCGGCATCTTCTGTAAGTCACACATTCTCCAACATTACCATGGTTTTCAAAGTAATGTCGCAATATTTCCCAGCGTTGTTCAAGCGTATACACAACCATATTCGATCAGCGGAAGGATAAAACTAATTATCAACAAATCGGACATGAGCTAAGTCTTTTAATTTTTTTTACATCAAGTCGAGAATATGATGTCATGTAAATGGCCGCCGCCACAGTTGATTGTCATTTGAGCCCTTTTTATGGCATTTTCCATCACTTTGGCCAAAACTTCCGGCGATAGGTCCTCACATTCTTGACGGATGTTGTCTTTAAGAGCTGCAAGAGTCTGAAGCTTGTTGACATAAACCCGCGACTTCAAAAAGCCCCACAAAAAGAAGTCTGGAGCGGTCAAATCAGGCGATCTTGCTGGCCAGTGCAAATCGCCAAAACGGGAGATTAGGCGCCCGGGAAATGCATCCTTCAGCATATCGGTTGTGGCACGTGCAGTGTGTGCCGTTGCACCGTCCTGTTGGAACCACATGTTTTCCAATCCCAATTCATCAAGTTGCGGCAAAAAGAACTCGTTGATCATTGGTCTGTAGCGTGGCACGTCGTCTGGTCGATGTCGACGGCGCTTCCATGACATCCTCGGCTACAGCAGCAATATTCTCTGCAGAACGGCTACTCCGTGGTCTGCCATGCCTGGCAGCATCTCGTGTTATGCCAGTCTCTTCAAGGCGAGCGGCTAAACGTCGCAGTGTTTCACCAGTAGGCGTTGGACGGTCAGGAAATCTGCGACGAAATTCACGTTGTACCAAAGTCACCGACCGATTATTGGTCTAATAAATAGTCAGCAATATTCCGCGTTCTGGAGCAGTGTAGCGTAACATTGTTTATTAACGTGTATTTCGCATGTGTTTACTACACAAATGTTAAAACAGAACTGACATTAGGGGCCAATCGCAAAATTTATAGCATTTTCTGATAGGAGGATTACTATTGCGCCACCTTGTATATATGACACATTATTATTGGAGCGTCTAATCTGAGGCACAACATTTTATCGCTGTAATTTTTTGTGAAATTATTCTATAATGGTAAGATTTAGTTTAATTCTTTGTATAGTCATTTACGTTAAAATGATTTTGAAATACAGGATTATGAAAAGCCTAAACCAATGTCCGCTGCAGAAAGAAAGAAGCGTCAACGACAGAAAAATTATGAGATTTGAAAAAAAGAAAAGTAAGGAGTGGAGCCGGATTTATCGTTAAAAAAATGAAATATTCGCTAAGTGAAACTGCTAAAAAAGCTCGAAATGAAAAAGCGGCTGAAAGGATGAGACAATATCGTCAAAGAAAAAAATCCTTCAGTCCAATTCTGAATCTGGTTCATATTTTTCTTCACCTCAGGTGAAAGGTAAGGTGATCAAAAAAGTGCGTAGAGTTCTGACAGGATCGCCTCGGCAGAATACGGAAGTCTTGAGAACATTGCTTTTGGAACAGAAAATTTCTTCTACGGTTCCGAGACGTAGTTTGCCACAGAGAGTGAACGTGCGCGTCACACAATTTTATGATGACGACGAAATAAGTCGAGCATAACCGAATCAGCGCGATTGTATTACCGGTATGTTTCTCCAACAACATACGTCTGAAGAAGAACATGTAAGCTTCTCAGCATTCGCGAAGCTAAAGCCCAAACGCGTCAAACCGTTTGGGTGTTTGTCACAAAACGTTTGTTGTTGCATACTCCATGAAAATTTAAGATGTAGACTGACGGCGATAAAGAAAAATGTTAAGGATTTTGCTGGTAATGGCAATGATCCTTTGGCAGAATGTTTTCCGGGTATGTGCTCACAGTGCCAGAACCATACAAAATTTCAAGATAAGGTCGGCCAAATTGATAATCCAAGCCAGGAATTCAAATGGAACAAATGGGTAAAAACATCAAAGGAAAGTACTACATACTGCAATGTTGAAAAGGTGTCAAAATGTGGTACTGTTACCGAGCTGCTGTTGGAAATCACAGACACAATCGAAGATTTCCTGAATCATGAATACGTTAAGCTTAATGAGGCTAAGGCGTATCACAATGCGGTAAAAAAATCGACAGAAAGCGATGCCATCAGCTGTGTATTGGTGTTTGATTTCGCGGACAACTTTAAAATAACGAACCAGAATGAGGTGCAGTCGGCACATTATGGGCAAACACCAATTACTATTTTTACGGTGGCGGAATATTTTAAGGGATTGAAGAGTAAGGTGATTGTGTCGGATTTCGAAAAACAAACAAAAGATTGTATTATTGCTTTCATTGTAAGAATCATGGAGGATTTACCACCAGAAATTCAGATGGTAGACATCTTTACTGACAACGCCGGTTCTCAATTTAAGAACCAGTATTTAATGGAAAGTCTAAAAACAATCCAGAAAATGGTTGGGAAAACCATACGTTGGAATTTTTTCGCGCCAATGCATGGCAAATCTGTGGTTAATGGGATAGGAGGAAGCGTTAAGCGTTTTGTACGACGAAAAATCTTGGCTCAGGATTTGATTTTGAAAAATGCGCAAGATTTTCAAATGGTTGCGGTTGACATGGAAAATGTGGACGCCATATTCACATCCGTAGCTGAAATTGAGGAAATGAATGAAAAATTATATCTTACGCAAATTATTAAAACAGGCCGTTCAATCAAAAATATTAAATCTTATCATTATTTCTACGTCACTCCTAATGGATGTTCTAACGTGGAACGTGTAATCGGAGAGAGAATTTCGCATCAGTTATAGATTAAGTTTATGTTATATTGAAATAAATTGAAATTATGTGAATAAAAATTTAACTTTTGATGATGTTATCACCCCCATTTTTACCAAACAATAGCGTACGAAGATGATGGTGATCATCCGCCCAAACATACCCTAAAATACGGAACTCATACCAACTAACAAAAAATCAAACACAATGATATCAAATATCAATCAAACACAAATTACATGTACACCGGCTTCAGAATGTAGCTTAACATATTAGAATTGTTCAATAAGGTGGAGCGAAAAAATCGATTTCGCTCGAATCAAAAATGGCCAGTGCGGAAAAGTTGCATTTCGTTATCAATAAGACATATATCAAATATCATCCCGATTGGTTGATATTTAGAGGTTCCGACAACGGCTTGAAGTTTCAACATTTATGTCCGTCCTTCCGTGCATCTTTTAACCAATATTTAAGCTAAGTTTCGGTAGTAAATATTGTCCGATTTCAATGAAATTTGCTTCAGTCCGTTATTTTAGATAGGGGAAGATGCCGGACAAAATTTCTTAAAATCGGTTCAGGTTTATATATAGCTCCCATACAAAATAACCCCAAAATTCGCCTTCCGTACCCTAATAATCCCACAATTCGACTTGCCGAGTATAGAATTTGACGAATGAATATGGTAAATAATTTGGATCGTCGGTTATATTACCGTTCTGTTTTTGGAATTTCGTTAGAATGTATGTATGTATGTATTTAGGTTGTGTAATTGTGTTGAAAGGTTCAGTTGTTATTGATCGATTGACTTGACAAGATGCGTGCAGTAAAAACAGTACGTCTAACAAGTACAAACTAATGTCTTAGTGAATAAGTTTAATATGCCGAATAAAACATTCGAAAATATACATTGCAATTTTTTATTTATAATAAAAATTATGAAATTTAACTTTTATTTTTCACAAGCTTTAGAGCGCTTTTATTGATTTAAATATTTATATTATTTCAGAATAATTCTAGTCAAATTGAAAGTAGAAGCACAGACAACTGCCCTTTATTTGGTACTCCGCAAGAGTTGAGATCAAATCAGCTGCCAAGATATAAAGATGTAATACGATACTACACATGGGTCAGAAAAGAACTAAAGTTCAATGTCAAATCTGCAGATCCTTCTGTAATTGAAATATGTAAGAGAGTGGCGACGGACGTGCAAATGATTTGGCATAAGGCATCTATTCCGACATTGACACACAGAAGAATTTGGGATCTCATTCGTTCATATTATAAGAAATACAAAAATATAATGCGAAGTTTTAAAAAGCTACAAAACAATGCAAATTTTTGTTTGAAAATTGAAAAATTCAAAGAAAGTTCAATGGCAATATTTGATATTTGCAGTTGCAAGTGTGATGATATTAAAAGGTGTGTTTGCGAGAAAAGTCGTCGAGTTCCGAAAAAAGAATTGGATTTTCTACAAGATCAACGAACAGGAAGGAAAATGATTATTGGTTCGATTTATCTAATCACAACAAAAAAGGATTTGAGAAAGGTATGGAGAACATCCAGAACAAATTCTTCTTCTCAAGTCCAGGAAATTGAAAGTCGACAGCAGCCGTCTTGTTCTAAATATATCACGGCTGTTGATATTACGGGCATAGACTCACACCAATCATCCGATTGTCAATTACTCCAAGCGGAAGATGTTCAAAATGTAGATGATATTCCCATACGGGCTGTGAAACAAATGCGGATTGAGTTGCCATCTCTTGCTCTTGCTTGTGATCGGACAGGTGTATCTGACAGATCTGCTGCTATTATTGCTTCCTCTATACTGAAAGATATAGGAGTCATAAGTTCCGATGACAAAATGTTAGTAGTGGATCGGTCTAAAATTCGACGTGAAAGAACAAAAATACGGCAGCAGCTGAAAGACGAACAAAGAAATAATTCTATTAGCGGTTTGTATTTTGACGGAAGAAAGGACAAAACGATTAAAATGATAAAGAAAGGTCAGAAATACCATCGTACAACTGTTGTTGAAGAACATTATGTTCTAGTATCAGAACCTAATAGCACTTACTTTGGACATACTACTTCTGATTCAGGATCTGCAGCGAATATTAAAAGTAGCATTATAAATTACCTTAATGATAAGTCTGTAGATTTAAATCAATTGTCAGTTGTTGGATGTGATGGCACCGTTGTAAATACTGGACTGAAGGGAGGAATCATACGTCTTTTAGAAACAGAATTAAAAAGACCATTACAATGGTTTATATGTCAACTTCATGCCAATGAGCTAAGGCATTTGATGGTGCAGTTGGATGGTAAAACGACAGGTCCCAACGCTTTTTCAGGACCAATAGGAAAACGTTTACACAACTGTGAAAATCTTCCAACAGTTCAGTTTGTAACAATTGACACGGCACTGCCAGAAATTACAAACCAGGATGACTTGAGCACCGTTCAAAAGTATCTGCTGGAAATTATGAATGCTGTGTCTACAGGCAATTGTTCATCAGATTTGGCAAACAAATCACCAGGTCCATTAAACCATTCTAGATGGCTTACAGCTGCAAATAGAATTTTACGGCTCTATGTCGCATCGGAAGAACCGACTGAAAATTTAAAAATATTGGCGAATTTCGTAATGAAAGTGTATGGACCAATGTGGTTTACAATTAAAAGTAATTCATCATGTTGTAAAGGAGCCCACCATCTTTGGTTGTATACCAAATTAATTAGCTACCTCAGCCATGATTTAAGAGCACTGATAACCCCGGTTATTCAACGAAATGGATATTTTGCACACGGAGAAAATATTCTGCTTTGCATGTTAGCTGACAAGAGAAAAGAAATTCGCCAGACTGCTTATTCAAGAATAATGGAAGCAAGAACAAAAACATGGGCTGGAGTCCGAAAATTCATTGTTCCTGAAATTAATTTTGAAGCATCGGATTACGTTGGCAAAATGCGCAAAAAACTGAGCCTCCTGTTAGTGCAAATTGGACGAAAGAGATGTTAATGGAAGTAGTAGAGAGTGGCTTGGGTTCTAACATTTGGAAATTTCCTTGCCACACTCAAGCAGTCGAGCGTTGCATAAAATTAGTGACTGAAGCCTCAGCGTCGGTTTGTGGAGAGGAGGCAAGGGATGGATTCATAAGAGCAAGAATTCAATCTAGGACCCAAATGCCATCATTTGCAATGAAGTCTTTGTTGTGTAAATAACAGTATTTTTTGTATGTACTGTATAGACATAGATTTTAATTTTTTTTGTTTTTAGATATGTAATTTTTGTTATATTTTAAATGAATTAAATTAATAAAACATGCCTAATATTTGAAAGAAAGGTGTCTGTCTGAGACTGTAATACGTGTTTGTTTCAATGTTTACTTTAAACAGACATAATGAGCAAACGCTTAGATAATGGTTCCAAATTATTTACCATATTCATTCGTCAAATTCTATACTCGGCAAGTCGGATTGTGGGATTATTAGGGTACGGAAGGCGAATTTTGGGGTTATTTTGTATGGGAGCTATTTATAAACCTGAACCGATTTTAAGAAATTTTGTCCGGCATCTTCCCCTATCTAAAATAACGGACTGAAGCAAATTTCATTGAAATCGGACAATATTTACTACCGAAACTTAGCTTAAATATTGGTTAAAAGATGCACGGAAGGACGGACATAAATGTCGAAATTTCAAGCCGTTGTCGGAACCTCTAAATATCAGCCAATCGGGATGATATTTTATATATGTCTTATTGATAACGAAATGCAACTTTTCCGCACTCGCCATTTTTGATTCGAGCGAAATCGATTTTTTCGCTCCACCTTATTGTTCAATACCAAAAATGTTACGTCAGTCACGGAGCTTATTTCGCTCAAACCTCTACATCTTTTGAGCATAACTTTTTGACGTATTTATACTGATTGTATTCTAAACTATAGACATAGAAGAAGATATCCGGACAAAAAAAATAAACTTCAGATTGAAACTTTTAGAGAAATACCATCTGAAAAAGTGACCTGAATTATTGGTGAAAAAATGCGTTACGTCAGTCACGACAAATTTCATCAATTTTACAGCCAAAATACAGTAATTTTTTTTCAATTAAATCACTGATTTTAATTAAGCTTAAACTAAATAATTTTTCCAAAAAAAATTATAGCTCTATGTTCAACAGTTCAAGAGGTAGAATAATTTGAATGTTGTAAAAACTCTGCGAATGTTACGTATGTCACGAAAGACATTGCCATATGTACTGCATTAAAAATTACAGCAAGCAGTAAATTTACTGATTATTGAAAAAATGCAGTAAATTTTTACTTATAATAAATTTAATTTGCATTACCAGTAAAATCATAGGGCCGTATTCATAATAATCAGTAATCGGGCATTACTGATTACTGAAAATTCAATGCACCTCATCGTAACCACGTAGGCACTTTATAAAAATTGCTGAAAAAAATTTTAGTAATCAGTACAAATTTACTAGTTAAAGAATTATTTTTACTGAAATTTTAGTAGTACTGCAAAGTGCCCATCTATTGTAAATGCCTTAAGTACAAATAGTTAATATTGGCTTATGGTAACTAAAATAAGATATATACATTTTTGACTCGATTGTATTTAAAAATCTATGGAAAACTGCATCTATAGTAGTGGAATTGTTAGTTGTGGGGGTTTGTGGAGAACTGCTCATATGCAAGTGGAAAACGTCAAATAAAAATTTTGATAAAGCTTGCGACTGCGGGTTTGCAAAATTTGTATTAAAATCTCCACCCATAATAATTGGCATGAGATGGAGATTGTTACCCAATTGTCGTGCACCAGTTTCAGTGTAAGGCAACAGTACGTAATGAAGTTATGTTATAATCTTAATTTATATTGGAATCTAATAGAAATTTTATTAGAATTAACATTACCTCCATTCAGATTTGATACACTTTGTGTTGTTTTATGTTCTGAGTTATAATTTTTTTTGGTAAAATATCTATACGCTGGGGGAAACATCTTTTTCACAATACAATCACAAATTTAGAGTAAGATGTGCGATGTAATCGTTAACCAATCGTAAAGCGTTATCAAATCGGTGTGAGCTATGTATGAGTGTATTAGTGTAATCATACGCTGCATACAATATACTCAACACCATCCAGTGTGCAATAGTAGCTACTAATTTTCACTAATTGTCATACATTATGTTATCGTAGGCAAATGAAAACAAATAAATAAAATGAATTCAAAAACATTTAATTTTAATAACTTTTAAAAAGAGTTTTTGCACTTTTAATAAGAAATTTACTAAAACAAAGCAAAATAAGGAAAACTAAAAACTAAACTTGTCAAACTATAAGTCTTCTTCGTCTTTGAGATTGTCATTCATACTTAACAGCTGCATATAAGCACCATATAGTGTGCAATAGTAGCTACTAATTTTCGAAAACCATTGCTGTAAAATAACTACATGCATTACATTTCAGTAAACAGCTGATTAATAACTTTTCAACCGCAACAACTTCAAAATAATAAAATATTTTACAAAACACCAAAAAAATTATCACTCAGAACATAAAACAACACAAAGTGTATCAAAGCTGAATGGAGGTAATGTTAATTCTAAAAAAATTTCTATTAGATTCCAATATAAATTAAGATTATAACATATCTTCATTACGTACTGTTGCCTTACACTGAAGCTGGTGCACGACAATTGGGTAACAATCTCCATCTCATGCCAATTATTATGGGTGGAGATTTTAATACAAATTGTGCAAACCCACAGTCGCAAGCTTTATCAAAATTTTTATTTGACGTTTTCCACTTGCATATGAGCAGTTCTCCACAAACCCCCACAACTAACAATTCCACTACTATAGATGCAGTTTTCCATAGATTTTTAAATACAATCGAGTCAAAAATTTATATATCTTATTTTAGTTTCCATAAGCCAATATTAACTATTTGTACTTAAGACATTTACCATAGATGGGCACTTTACAGTACTACTAAAATTTCAGTAAAAATAATTCTTTAACTAGTAAATTTTTACTGATTACTAAAATTTTTTTCAGTAATTTTTATAAAGTGCCTACATGATTATGATGAGGTGCATTGGATTTTCAGTATTCAGCAATGCCCGATTACTGATTATTATGAATACGACCCTATGATTTTACTGGTAATGCAAATTTAATTTCATTATCAGTAAAAATTTACTGAATTTTTTCAGTAATCAGTAAATTTACTGTACATATGTATATACTGCATTGTGCCCATTTACTAACCAAATAAGTTAAATAAAGCAAAGAAAAACCAGCAAATTCCTCTGTATTTACAATATTGAAAGTTTTGGTACTTTTAATTGATTAATTAAAAAAATATACCAAAAGCATAAGTACTTCCAACTTAAAAAAAAATTTTCATTACTAGATGTTTACACATCTCCCCTGTGATCGGACTCACATTAATTTTTTTTTAAATTTAAAACAGATATAGCGTGGCGGTATTACCTTCAACCAAATGATTGGGGTAATTCGCGGAATGATTGGGGTAATTCGCACACGGGGAAAAGATTAGTTGGAAATCAATTCAGGCATTGGAAATTCCCTGCTAAAGTCTATATTTTGATCAGAATTCGTAATTGTCAAACATCAGACTTACTTGTCGATGTTATTGATAGATTGAAAATCGGTCTAAATGAATGCAAGTTGCTACTACCGAATTTTAGTTGTATTAACCAATTTGAGTATTTCAAAAACCTCATTCATCTGAAATGGAAGATACAACTAATAAAAAGTACGATATTAGAATTCGTGTTCAAGTACTAGTTACTGTAATCATAATTTAGTTTCTGGTACAAAAACACTTGCTACAATGTTATGTATGTATTTGTTTTTTCACAAGAGGCTTTGGTGTTAAAGAGAAACTACGTATATTTGAATATTATAGGAGGACTTTACTGAAAAACTACTATTTTAAACATAAAGTGATAAACGAAGTTGTGAAAAACAATAAAGTGCATACTTATAGATATCAGCCATCGAAGAATACATATTATCATTAATTGAGGTGAAGTGAGACTTTTTTTTAAATATAATCGTTGAATATGACGCCACTATCACATGCAAACAATTGTATTTATATTTTCCATCAAAAATGGGCACGAAATTCTAACGCTGGTTATAAATAATAATAATTTTGTTTATATTTGAATGTAAAATACACAATTTTAATAAAAAAATATTTGTTTCTACTTTTTTCTATAAAATTCATAATGAGTTAAAGCATCACCAAATGGTTGTGACAGCCATAAAATTAAAGTAAGTACTTTAGTTTAGCATACCAATATATTATTTTTTTACAACCTAATTAGTTTTTATATTTTTTGTTCATCCAACTAATTGAATACTCACCACTTCAAGATAATTTGATTGCTACAACTCCATCTCGACAGATCACATTTATTTATTTTTTGTTGCTGTGGCTTCAACTAAATATTTCAGTTCTTGCAACCAAAACTGAATTACAAATCAATTGATATGCACAACATTTGGTGATACGCAACACAATTATTGGTGATAACAACTAAATAATGTGATAGTCCACTGAACCGCTAAATTTTAGATGGCTTTAAATATGGTCGTCACAACGAATCTCTTCTCTGTGCGTAGAAGAAACCATGTTAGAGCCTTAGTAGTGGTCTTCACGACAGCCCGAAAGAGCCTCGTAAGATCGAAAACATCGTAATCTTGCACAGCAAACGTCAAAACAAACAAATTTCCCATACAAAGCGAGTTGCACAAAAGTGGAAAGTTTTCGAGGCAAATTTGCTGAGCAAACCAGGAAAAAGAAACGTGAAAACTTTTGACATCTCAATGTCGATATTTTTGTATTCAAAAAATGAAAAAGTTTTTGATTTATGTGGAAAAAATATAATAATGGAATAAGTAAAGCATATACGTGTGTATGTGTATGTATATTTAATTTATCAGCATTTTTTAACAATTGCTGCATAGATACACTGAGCAACTTTATTTGGTGCCTCATGAAACGCTTCGGGGCAAACTAACGCTGAGCAAAAGTTCTAGGGTTTCTTGTTTGCATGAATACCACTAGTATGTTTGGACAAAATTTGTTTTAGGAATCTTTTAAACGATTGAGCCATGTCCGTCTGTCTGCGAGGCGACCAATGGACTTGCGAGTTTGGTCGATTATGCGGGGTTCGAATACAGTGCGCAAAATACCGATTGTAACGTTGGCAGTGTGGCATTTAGGGCCGTCCTGTCTTCTACTTTTGGCAACAAAAAATCGATAACCATGGCACCATGATGCTCACCATTGACGATTACGACGATTATGATGACGATTATGATGCCGCCATTCTAAAATCCGCAACCAACAGTCACTTGTTGCAGATGCATCGGTTTCTCCTCATCAACGTGTGGATTTTCCGAACGCCAAATGCAATAATTTTGGTTATTAACGTAGCCCCCGATGTTAGACTAAACTTCATCGGCCAAAGAATAACGACACAGGTTAATTTCTGTTAACGGTGGCGAGTTGATTTTGACGGCTGTTCGGGCACACTTTCAGATACACCGGCAATATTTTCCACTGAATGCACCGGAAGAGAACGTACACGAGCTCTTTTGTCATCGACGGACAGGGATTGACGTATACGATTCACAAATTGGTCCCCAAAATGAGTTGATGGCAGTCTATTTCTATTGAAATTATTTCGTAGATTTCTCATAGTTTGAGTTGAAGGCTTAGAACTTTGGAAGAAATTTTGTAATATTTCACAACTTTTTTCGAGCGTAAAGTGACTGATTTTTTGCATTGTTAATTTGCATCGAAATAACGGAGGGTTTAGAGTCCAAATTTTACAGGGCCCAATTCTTGTTTATTTATTTTATTCAACCTAACTGTTCGAATATGTATTTGACTTACCCAATAAGACAAAATAATCGTTGAGTAAATATTCCTTTGGAGGTTTTGTACTTCTTTTGGGACTGTGAATATTGTTGTGTATGCATTTCTTCTAACATACTACATGTGTTATCATTAGTACCGGAACATACATCTAAATCGGAGTTGGCAGATATGACTTCTATTGCCCTATTGCCATTGGATAGATATGGCTTCAATTGCCATTGGACAAATTATTTCAGAAAATTATTCGTTGGCAAAGTCTGTGTGATTGGGGCAATAACCATAGTGAGCTATGACAAAGGATTGTGGGTTGTAATATCAGCTGTATCAGCGGCCTAGGTTTGAACGATTTTTCGTGTTCAGTTTTAGGCACTCTACTTACAACGATTGGAAACGTCTATATCTAATGTGGACGTAGTTCTATGACTGATCTTTGTCTTAATGGGCAATTTGACGTGGCACAAATTTATCGTAGATCTTTTGTTATTACAATACCTCACTCCCAAAAGATAATGCCGCCATATATGGTACAAAGTAACTATTTCCAAATGTAAACAATTTAAGAAAGAGCCAAAGAAAAATCTTCAATTTATTGTATTGAAATCTCTGGAAATCTCCGGAATAATTGTGTTATACAGATGTGTTAACATACAGGCACGCACATATCTACCGTCCCACTAGAATTCTTTTACTGCTGTGCTTTCCCTGTATAAAACGTTCAATTTCCATAGGCTCCCAAATTTAAAAGGAGGATTTTTTTTCCTCTCCTTCGATTACCCACTCAAGGGTGAGGCTGAAATTGTCGTGTGTCGTTGATCTGATTTCTCGATATGCGTTGTGTTATAAATGCGGCTTTGTATAGTAAGAGGAGTTGAAGTGTAAACATCTCAAGGATTCATGAACGTTTATTTTCAATATTTTCATAAATATCAGAAAAAGCATTTCAATTTCATTTGTGCCCGTTTCATCGCCTCAGTTGTAGATGATGTTCAGTTTCGCCCTTTTCATTGCGTCAGTTTTAGCTGTTATTCACGATTTTCCAATGTTATTGTAAATTTAATTTTTATGCTACCCCCGATTCGTATATATCCGGTTTATTTAAACAAATAATTTCCTTCAAGTCTTAACGTATCGTAAAATGTGCCAATCTTTGCTTGTTTTACATATCAATATTTGCCCTTCGATTTTTTCCACCAGCATGCGGCAACGCATTTGGGTGGAACATAAGACAACTAGTAAAAACCAGGCATGAAGCGAGACCGAAACCGCTACAGGCATTTGTGCGGTTTTGAAATATTAAATATTTCTTTGAACAGATTGGTGGGTAAGTCGAAGTGGCAAGAGAGAATGTCTGGTTGGGGCGACGATATTATACGTGGTCGGCAGGGGTGTGAAGTTGGAGTTAGGGTTAGGGTTAGAGTTTAGAAGTCGGAGATGAGAAAGTTTGACCAGAGTCGGAGTAGGAGTTGTAGACGACTTGTTTCAGCACGACTCCGACTCCGTGTTAACTAAATTAGTAACAAATTCAAAAATGCAACAATTAAAACAGAGGAAGGAGTACAAACTACCCCGAAGATGGCAACTATTTGAGATTATTTGTGACATATTCGTTGACCGCGTGGAACGTCCGACTCCGCTAAATACTATTTTATGCCAGCGACATGGAAACAGCTCAAAAGCTTAAAAGATCAGCTACGGTGACTTTTAAACTAGAAACAGGTTCTCAAAAGATGCGTACTGAAGAGACGATTACGGGAACGTCAAAAAAACGAGGGTACTTACAGTCCCCTACCGCCCATTGAAATTTCGAATCCTATTATATTTGGATAAAAAAAATGTGATGATCATAATTAGAAAAACATATTTCGAAAATTTTGACAGAACACTTTATTGCGGAATCTTTCCGATTATTCATGTATTTCTCATTGTAGGTCGCGAATTAGCTCTTAGTTGTATTTACTGTATTATTTTAAATTAAATGATCAAACATTTTTAAAGCTGGCGTCAAAAAAAATCTGTATCAAAATTTTGAAAATTTATATTTTTGTTTGTCTATGAAAATTTTATGACCGATTTTTTTTAGTTTTAATTAATGTATGAAAAGTTAATACTATAAGCTTGCAAGGTCAGAAACATTTTTCTCATTGAAAAATAGTTGGTTTTTTCTTTTGTTTGCTCCGTGTTTGCTAGCCATAACAAGTAGTTTGAGCCCCATATTGACCAAAAAAAATTTGTTTACGCCCACTAGAAATCGGAAAAGTATGGTCGCATAAAAAAGTTTGAAGTTCCCGTAATCAGCTCTTTAATTCGAATCTTTTAGGACCTTTATTAATTTAAATTAAATTTTTTTTAAAAATTTCTTAAAATTAGATTACCTACATTACTTGAAATATATCATAATGGCCAACGCTAAATGCGATTAAGAACACCCGAAAACAACCCGGAATTTTGTCGTACCCAAGTGTACCACAATTTACTGTAATAAAGGTGCAACACATTTCTCGAACGGCAGTCGCAATGGAGGTTTGGGTTTGCTAAGGGAGTACCCTTTTAAAAGGAAATTTACTATTTTCACTGTCAATACAATAAGTAGTCCTCTCAGTACTTCAAATAGGTTAAAGGTGTTTCATTTCCAACTTCAGTTTAAGAGCTTCAGTTAAGAGCTTGCACTAGCTCTTGATTACAACAAATTTATTTTAGTTGTTCGTTTTATTGTAAATATTCACAAAAGTTTTAAAAAACACAAAATACTTAGTAGACCGCCTTCGATTGTACAACAAGTCGTCTGTTTCGCTTTTAACCCTTCTGCACAAATTCAGATTATACCCCTCATAAACAATTTGTGGGTCAATTTGACACAATATGAAAAACACATCCGTATAACGGTTAATTAATTTTATTTTTATTATTTGAACATAAAATATACAAATTCAATATTTATTTTAAGACAACAAGTTTAATTGTGGGTGTTTATACTTATACACAACATGTTGTTTGCATAAATTGTTTTTGCATGTATTGCGACGGATTGAGTGGTTGTTTGAGTTTTTGGTATGTGGACAAACAAAAGCGTCTTTGTCTTTTTCCCAATTACCCAAAAAGCAGGAGGTAGAATCTTGAAATTGAATGATCTTCGATGAACTGGGAGTGTTGGCTACTACAGCTTCCTGGATCTTTGGCAAAAAATTTTTCCCAGAAGGCCCATAGGGCATTCGCGAGCATTGGTGGTCAAAATGACCCACAAATTGTATACGCGTAGGTAAAGTATTTAAAATGTAATGAAAAAAAATTGGCTAGTCGCGAAAAAATTATTTTTACTTAAAATCCATCAGAAGGCCCTGACTGAGGATATGAAAAAGTTGTATAAACTTGCAGCCATCCTAAGACATGATTTTCGACGGTTGTTCTTCAAAATTGGGTCATTTTGACCCAATTTGTGCAGAAGGGTTAAGTGACCAGGAGTAATTTGCAATCGTTCTTACTTGGCTATTCTCATCGAAACGCTTTCCTATTTTTAAACTTTCTTGGTGGAATCGTTCACATTGCTCATCGCTAAATTGCCCTAGGTTTTCTGGGAAAAAATCTAAATGTGCGTGAAAAAAATGGATTTCAATGGCCATTTTGCATTCCATTTCTGCACATGCTGCAAGGAATTCATTCACTACTTCTATTTGAGTATACGCCAATTATATTTTTTCGAGTTGATATTGTGTATACAAGTTTTTGTGCGTGCGTTCTCTTTCAGGATGTGTTGTCAGATTTTTGATGTATTTTACCATTGCTGTGATTTTTATTCTAATTTCTTTGTATATTCCTGGAAATTGCTAGTTGATAATAGTGATATAGTTGTGACTATTGGTATATCCGTTTCAAACAATTGGCGTTTACAACAAATCAATAATAAGTCGACGAAATGTTACATTGGAAAAAAAATAGAATTTTAACAGCAAAATATAATGAATCATATAAAGGTTCAATACGAAAGAAAGAAAGAATTTATTGACAAAACTTCAGTAGGGACATAACTATTGTTACTAAATTGAACATACACATTAGAAGAGTAAAGTGGAACATACCCTTCTATTATCATATGATTTTTGAAAGTTAACCTCTATAGCGTTAGTCAGTTACGGGATTTTGATATTGTGTCAAATTTCACCATGGAAAGGTCAGATAAGGAAACCCGTATCGGCGTTATAGAACTTTTTAAGTGTGGAAATAAAAAAACGATATTTTCAAAACGCTCGGGGAATACAACTGTTCGAGGAGCAAAAGTCCATGAGTCGAATTATTTAAAAAGACTTGGGACTTGGAGTTTACAACGGCGTACAGGGCATTTGTTGACTGCAACTTAAAAAAAATTAGGATAGAAAAATCGAAACGTCTTTTGGTGAAGTACGCTGATAACATGCATATAAAAATCTTGATTACGAATGAACAAATTTTTACCGTACAGGAAAAATTTAACAAACAATATGATAGGATTTATGCACCATCATCTACAGAAGCATCTGAGCTCATTCCACGGATCGAAAAGGGTAATCACCCAACTGCAGTCATGGTTTGGTGGCGTGTCTCTTATGATGGGGTAACTGACTTGCGTTTATGTGAACAAGGAGTCAAAACATCGGCCACAGTTTACCAAGACCCCGTTTTGGTAGCAGTTGTGAAGCCGCTTAACAATTCCCTGTTCCTAAGCCAGCCGTGGACTTTCCAGCAAGCACCCGCTCATTAGGCTAAAGCGACACAAATATGGATTCAAAACAATTTGTCAGCTTTTATATGCTCTGAAGAATGGCCCTCTGGCAGCCCTTCCCGTTTTCAAGGACACAGTTTGAAGCCACTTATAATAAAAAATGGTCTGCCACAAAAGATACGTCAACAGTGACTCTCTTGAGACAGCTCTGGTTCGTGCTGTAGCCAATTTCCCATTGGATGAGGTGCGTGCAGCTATTTATGATTGGCCAATGCGACTTAAGGCGTAGCTTCTTGTATACAATACATATCAATAAATAAAACAATTTAGTTTTGTCCGAAAACGTTAATGTTTAAGTAAGTTTTTGTTTTATAGCCCAAAATATAAGAAACAATATTTTTGTCCCTACTAAGTCTACTGAAATATTGCAAAAATATAATATTATAATGACAACATCGATATACTTTATTGTGTTTAAAAAAATTGCAAGCTCTTTTAAACATTAATAAATTCACTTAATAAGTACTGATAAAGGTATTAAATACTGAATAGTAAGAATACTTATTGCACTCTTTCCGCTCTCATGTAGTCTGAGTAAAAGATCAAAAACGAGTCTTATTCTCTTTATAGAATATTTCAATATAAATGCACCATTTCGACGATGTTATTACATAAAACAATATAAAAAGCACAAATGTTTCAAAAGGCATCAATGTTTCACATCAAAATTATGAACGGACCATGACCAAAAAGAGAGTAATACGTTTTGAATCATTCACCAGATGTCGCCAGTGCTTTTGAGTTATAGAATTCGCTCCATGAGATTTCTATACTATTCAATACTCTTTGGCGACGATGACCTGTTTGCTTGTTCGCTGCCTCTACACCAATACCATCATACTTATTTTCATGCAGAGACTATTGTTGTACAACTACCACGTGTGTGATGCTAACGCTGTGTGTTGTTAGCATGTGTTCTCTTTGATAGATTGCCCTACCCGTGCCAATAGATGTTAACACAAAAAAATCAAAGTTAATGTTTTCTGTAAAATAGAAGAAAACAAAACTTAGTAAATTTTTGGAATTTTTCCTAAAAAAATGGCAAAACATACGATTTGCAATGTTGATATATCGCAATAATACTTCACCCCTTGCCTACAGAAATCTTTTCTGATCCATTTTGCATCAATTATGTGCTATGATAATTGTTCAGAAATATTAAAAGTTGTCTTTCTGGGTAGTATTTCATTAGTCCATTGCAATTCAACCCACCTAAGCGAAATGGACAGTGACATTAATTTGTATGTGAAATAATTCAACAATTTTTTGCATCGAAAAGGGGAATTAAGATCCAAAATGCGGTATTCTTTGATTTTAAATACATTGACAACACTGAAATATCTAGCTAGAAAAATTTTTTGCTCCCGCAAAATTTAATAAAAATGTGTAATTGTAGCTAAAATTTACCGAATTTTACCATGTCCATTAAGTGTTTGCATGTTGTTGGAATTTATGTGTTGTTGAAATTTATTTATGCTGCCAAATATCAGCGTTTGTGGCACATATTAATTTTGTTTGTTTGCTGTGTTAAAATCAAATGTGTTGAAACCCCGCCATTTGTTTGCTTTGTCAAAGGCAATATAAACGCTGCAGCTTTGCCGTACCTCTTTTACATTTTGTCTTATTTTGAGGATCACAACTTCGCCGAGCTATCACCACTTCTATGGCGGTGAATAGAGATGTATATAAATATCCTAACTATACCAAGAGGGTGAGTCGAGATCAAAATAGTTTTGGTTGCTGCATTTGTGACAAATATTTATATATTTCACGTACTAAAATAACGAAAGTACAGCGTTCATTTTTGCACAGAAACAAGAGTATTTTGTCTAAGTGTCGTACATATGCGAAATTAAGTGTGGTCAGCGTTGGGAATGACTCGGAACAACATACTATTGATCTAGCATCCCATGAAAGCGGTATGTCCGACGATATTACAAAATGTTTTAATGAACTGTCAGGTGCGATAAAGTAATAAGCAAAATAAGAACCGAACTCACAACGAAAATATAAAGCTGGAAGTCTTTGCTCACGATTAATTATCATATAGATACGAACAACTCCGATGTATGGGTTTTTCAATAAGAGCGCTACAAAAGTTTTTTTAAATAAAACAAAACTGGTTTTAGATACCAATGAAATTCTTTATTCCTGCGAAAGTACGTTCGATGCCTTTTTGTATGGAACTCGATTTCTTTTGCATGGCCACCACGGGCACGCTTGCAGAAGTCCAGACGCTGAAACCAATTTTCGACGGTTTTCAAGCATAAATCGGCAGATACTGCTGCAATCTCACGTTCGATATTCGTACGAAGTTCATCAATCGTCGCTGGCTTGTTGGCATAGACCATAGTTTTGAAGTAGCCCCACAGGAAATAATCTAACGGCGTCAAATCGCACGACCGTGGCGGCCCATCGACTGGGCCATTTCGTGAGATAACACGTTTACCAAACTTGGTTTCCAATAAATTGATTGTGGCATTCGCTGTGTGGCTTGTGGCGCCGTCCTGTTGGAACCACATATCCTCCAAGTCCATATTATTCAATTGGGGCCAAAAATATGCGGTTATCATTGAACGGTAGCGATTCGCATTCACAGTGATGTGCCGGTCTTGATCATTAAGGAAGAAGTACGGCCCAATGACGCCGCCGGCCCATAAACCGCACCAAACCGTAATTTTTTCGGGGTGCAATCATGACTCATGGATTACGTGTGGGTTGCTCTCTGACCAAATAACGCATATTTTGCTTATTGCCGAAGCCATTCAGCCAGAAATGAAACTCAGAATTCAGAAATTGGATGTAGCTCTCTTAAAGTTGAGGCCACTGACTCCAAATTTCGGTAGTAAATTTTAATAATTTTGACTCGTTGTTGGCTCGTGTATCTTTCCACGATGAAATGGTAAACCTTGCTGAAGAGAAATGTGAAAAGATCGGGGAAAAATAAGGCGTCGTTTGCTGTCCCTATCGATTTATTTTTGTAGCGTCTCTGTTGAAAAACCCTTAGTTCAATAAATTCAGTTCCAAATTGGCGTCATGCAAAGGAGATTGAACAGAACAGACGTAGTGTAGTGATTATATTGCCTTTGAGGGTACCTATTTTCAAATTTCCTATATTTATAGAAAATCTTTGATAGCTTAGGATACACTACACTGCGGCTACATATCTAATAGGAAATCACTTTTTGTAAAACTGAATTCTGTTCATGTAAGAAACAATTTAATGAAAAATTATCACAGAGGAAATCCCATTTTGTTATGTGATATTATTGGCGGTGATGAGAGACGATGTGTTTTTCTGAATGATCACCTGAATCGTGCTCTAGCAAAGCTCTTAAATGTATGCAGAATGTTGCGAAGATAACAGGAAATTCAGAAGTTTAAGCTAATCAATGCTGACAGGCCTAAGGTTTGGTTACCAACTTTAATGGTTATGTTAACGCTCTTGATATTAATCAATGATGCTTATAGCTCATTCGCACTACAAAATATTTTCCCGATTTCGTAGCAAATGTGTTCGCATTGAGATTTCTCCTGATTTGATTGAAAGTCAAGGCGCATTGACGAGGTAGTATTACAACGACAACAAACACACCAAGCCGATAACAATAGGCATTTTGCTTTATCTGGTATTTGTCCACTATCAAATTCAGCACAAATGCATTCCAGGAATAAAAGTAAAGAAAGAAGTATACAAATTATGTTTGTCAAACAATAAATACATTAGAAATTCGATAAATAAATGAGTGTGGTACCACCACATCGATGAGCCGTTATTGATATGGTTGTAAACAAACGTACTATTCGTTCGTAGTGTGAGATAAAACAGCGTTGCATAAAGCAAATCAAGCATTTTTTTCCTGATTCCTATACAAATACGAAAAAAATTCCCGATTTGTCGTCTGTCAAAACGTATGGGAAATCAAGCAAATTTTCCTGATCTCTGCTTGAAATCAACAAAAGTGCCAAAAATCAAGAAAATCGATGCCAGTGCGAATGGTGTATTAGACTAGCTTGGTATAATTATTATTAGTAGGACAACTTTTGAATTGGATGTGAACGCTATACGGGATTTGTGAAAGATTTTTTTATAAAATTTTTGTTGCAAACCTCTTTAGTCCTCCGGAAGGTTGGAGAGGAATGTGCAAATTATTAGTCAGGTATATTAGGGTAGCATGATTTTTTAACAAACTTCCTCCTCCCCTTAAAACTTTAGATCATTCGTCGGGTACACTTAAAGTAAGACTTTTCCAGCCAGCTGCCAGTTTTGTAACTTTCAGTTATTTAAATTTTGGCTATTATCTCTACATATATAAAAATTACATGTATGTTCGCGATCGCTAATTAATATTACTATTTATTTATTTATATTACTGTTACAAATTTTTGTGTTAGTTTATTTAAACAAATTTTATTTTTAATTTTGTTTAATTGAACGCTGGTATTGAGCTGTGTAAAATCAATAAATAAATTAACATTGAAAATATGTATATGTATGTATATAAAATTTTAAAATTGCAAAAATGAGATTTCAAATTCAAATATAAATCATTTTATAGAAATAGTTTACATTTACTTAAAAAAATTAATTTGTTGTTATCATTTTTGACATTCTTAATAAGCTGTAACTTTTAAAGACTGTTTGTTAGCATGTCTGGTCGAACAAAAGGACTCAATCGACGGGCACTATTTATCTGTTAGCAATAAAGTAAAGATACAAATGTGTGTTTGGAAAAATTGCAATATGGGTCACAATAATTTTTGGATAAAGACGTTTGACATGCCTTTGAAAAACTAAATCAAATTTTCCTATTTTGAAAGACAAAAAGGCGGCACAAAACTGGATTCTGCTCTAAAAAGCTGAATTGACATTTAAGGCGACATAAGATATCGAGATAATCCCGTCAAAAGCGGAACGTTTGGTCAGGAATTAAATTAATCATATAAACTGGAAATTTAATCATTTGCATAGACCATATAATCATTCCACAACAAATGCTTTTCCATAACCATCAATGTTCACAACATTACGATAATAATCAATTTCACATAATTATTTTTACAGTGTTTTATTTAACTTGCTTTGTTGACTGTCAGTCTGTATTGCTCAAATCTAGTAACTCATTTTTAACACAGTTGCAGTTGACCAATCGAACTAAAATTTTTCACACTTGTCAGATTTGGATGACAATACATGAATATGACAAAAAAAATTAAAATATTAAAAATTTATTTACTAAAAAATTCAAAATAAAAAAGTAATTTAAAAAAAATTAAGTTACAGTGTTTTCTTTATAAATGCGCTAAAAACTAGAAAATAATTTTTCTCTTAGCCTCAATAAGTATATTCATTTTCATGGTGGGGTTGTACAATGGTCCGCCTACTTAGCACTTCAACAACAATGGTCTAGATACTTTCAATAAAGAGCGTAATTAAAATGAATTCGTTAATTAATTTTTTAGGGATCTCTCAAATAAAACGCTTGCCTTTAAATTAAAAATGCTGACAAAATTAAATGTCAAATTAAGTGTCAAAATTAAATGTCACCATTTTTAATTTAAATGCAAGCGTTTTATTTTTTGGAGATCCCTAGAAATTTAATTAACTAATTCATTTTAATTACGCTCTTTATTGAAAGTATCTAGGCCATTGTTGTTGAAGTGCTAAGTAGGCGGAGCATTGTACAACCCCATTATGAAGAAGAATATACTTATTGAGGCTAAGAGAAAAATTATTTCTTGTTTTTAGTGCATTTATAAATAAAACACTGTAACTTAATTTTTTTTTAATTATTTTTTTTTAATATTTCTATAAAAATGTACTTTTTCTATGAAAAAGAAATAAGTACTTTTTAATAGTTACACTGTGACACAAATTTCAGTTTAATCTCTGCAAATCAAGCACCACTATGACGGTTCATTAGTGTATCCAAAATGATGACGATTGCAGAAAGGATTTTTTTCTGTGGTAACCGTTACTCGTATTATGCCGATGGAAACTCGATTCAAAGGAAAGAGGTTGGATGACATGCTCGGTGAAGTTTTCTTGTAAAATAAACAGATTCAAATCTACAACCAATGAAGGGGAAGAGGAAGAACAAAGTGTTGATAACGAAGAGCCTTTAAACACTTTGGGATGTAGTGGTGGATCAAATTCGGGTGATAAAGATGAAGTTCAACAGCTAGCTAAAAGAACTCGAAGTTAGTTTTTCAGTAAGACTGAGTTTTTACACATAAAATTTCTTTTCTAAAGTGCATAAATATATTAAAGTAAAAAAGTAATAAAACTTCTAAAAGTTATCACTAAAACAAAAACGCAATATTCTTGGCAAAATGAGATACATTCACTTACTTGGGAATAAAAGCGGAACGCGTTCATAGATTTTCATGACCTATATCTCATTTTGATCACAAGTTATGTATACGCGAAAGTAATAACCTTGGACACATTTTTCCGGTTTGAATTTTTAATGATTTTTAAACACAAAAAATTTTAATTTTGTAGGCAACAAATTATTTTTTTCTTCATAAATTCATTTATATCTGCGAACTGTTATTAATATAGAGAAACACTATAGGAATAGATTAAAGGAATGGTAATTCTTAATTTTTCGAAATTTATTTCAGCTAAGTCGGCACTGCCTCGAGTTAGTTTTAGCAAAAAAAAAGACCATAAGATAACAAAAAGGCGCGCCAGGACGTTCCTCGAAAACGGGTACCTCAGGGAAAAAAGCCTTCATGCAATCGTCATCATTTTGGATACACTAACGAACCGTCATAGTGGTGATTGATTTGCAGAACCACTGTTGCACTTGGTGTTGGGTAATCGAATGCTTAAAACCACGAAATAAGGCATTACCATAGTGAGGAACTTAATAAGATGAAGTATCATTGCCTTTATCTTGCAGTTAATTATGTATTTGCTTTGATATGACTAATACGATCTATAAATTGTCCTAACAGTACATCATTAGTGAGTACTATAAAATGAGAATAAGCTGAATTACTCACAAGATATCTATGTGATCCTTTGTGATCTTCTATAGAAAGCTACGTGTTGTTTATTAGTAAAACGTAATAGTGCGTGCTATAATTTTTACAAGGTCAATAAATCATTCTCGGCTCGTCATCGCAAAGGTACATATACAAACTTTAGAGTAGAGTGTGACTGATTTTAATACAACGTATTATTAGTGGTCTTGAACGCATTAAATTATATATTTGGTATGTATGAAATAAATTTGCATGCTACACTTATATACAACCTATTATTCAGTCACTGTTCTATGTACCGTAATTTTTTAGTTCGCTGTCCTGAAACCCGGGTATAACTTTTAGCTGTCCGTTTAAATGCAAAAGTCTTATATTACATAATCGTTTCTATCTAACAAATTAAAATGAGTTACGATCTGTTAAATCGCATAACTTATCCGATATTTAATATTTTACAATCGCATATATTACTTGAGACAAATAACGAATATCGTTGATATCAGAATTATTTCATGTAAATCATCTACTGAAATTCCAAGTTAAAGTTTAAATGTCAGTTACACATTTAAGTGGTTGTATTTTCTTTTAAATTGTTTCATATTATTGAATCCATCAGATGGCTACAATCTTTCTTGAACTTGCTATAAATGTTAAATCTAACGAAAACTGCAAGATAACTAAGAACGCGGAATTCCACGAACTACAAGCTCCATTTTCTGGGGGAAAATAAAATCATTCATTGTTTGAATAACTGAATTAACAAGACGTGGTTTTCATTGCTAATTACCAGATGTTTCCCAACTTACCCAAAATTCTCTAAATTTTTTGGGCTTGCAAATTTTTTGGTTTACTTGCAGCCTGGTTTTTCCCAAAGTATGAGTGATGTCAATGGATGCGGTAAAAAACCACAAGACAAATCTATCTTGTCATTGTCCTCCCTTGCTAACGTGTTTCTTCTTCATCTGTAGGCGGTGATAGAGATGCGACAGTATAATTGAAAATTCGTTGTAGAAAGGAAGCATTTTTAGGTGTGGGAACCTTTGAAATGCCAAATAATCAAAATAAGGCAACAAACAATTTTAGTTCCAAATTTTAATAAACACTACTTTATTAAAATAAATACTTATGTCTACATTAAGAATATATTACATTACATCCCATGAAGGAATTGGGGAGAGCTTCTCACAACCAGGGAGCTGCGCGTTTGCTAGTTTTATACTCACTGATTGGGACCTACAGTTTTACACCGATTCCGAACGGTATTTTTGAGAAGCTTTTTCATGGCTAGCTTTATCATTCATAGTGTCGTAATCACTATGCGAGGTGATCGAAGGCGAATGAAATGTTAGGAGGTCAGAGCAGGGATCGAACCCAGGATCTCATGTACAAGAGGCGCGCACACTAACCATTGCACCACCGACGGCCACACTTAAGAATAAATATAGTAAAACATGTCGCAGTTGGTGCGTCTGCCTTGAAATTAAATTATCTCATTACCCTGTTATTCGTGTTTATCACTAATGAGCATTATCACAATGTCTGGTTAGAGCCAACTAACCGTTTCCATTACATCCCATGAAGGGTTTGGGGAGAGTTTATTATTTTTAAATTCCATAATGAATTAATTGTAGGATAGATACCTCGAGGTGGTGAAAATGGGGGTAAATTGCAAAATACTTAACATTACTATACGTCTCGCATAACTTGTTATTAAAATAATTTTAATATTTAATGTTGTTTCAAATTGATTATCTTTGTAAAAATGTTGGTATTCATATTCCCACATGTTTCACTAAGTTACCCATTCTTGTTTTCTGTTATGGCCTTTTCTCTATATATTCCATATATATTTTTTGCAAACTATCCAAAACCATTTGTTTTTATGCATTTGGCGTTGTCTGATTTAACCATGCGAAAGACACGAAAAGCAACGGAAGCGGACATTTAATAGCGGTTAACAACAAAAAAAAAAAAGATAAATCAAGTCCGACTGTTTTATATGCAAACAAGTTTTCAACTCCAATTTAGTATAAGTAAGGTGCGGGTTTTCATCAGTATCTTAAAACATAATTAAAAATTGATTTAAAATGCAATACTGTTATGCAAGGAAATGGACACTTAAATCTGGGAATTTTCGTATTTCCTGAAAAGATATTAAATAACCACCTCAGTGCTTTAGTGAACATTTATTGTAGACTCTTTGTCATGAAGAAAATCGCAGGAGTAGAAAGTTGGCGTGACTCAGAAATCATCATAAATCGCAAAATTGCAATTTCATCAATAGCTAAATTGAAAACGTCAAAAGGAGCAGCATAAACGATTTATGTCAAGAGGAAATTGCAAAATGTGTGTTTCAGAAAAAATTCCAATTGCAGGTGCTACTATTATTGCAAACGATATTGTTTTTGTTGTCTTTGAGAATTCATTCAATGAAAATGAAATAATTTAATTAAAATTTTTTCAGTTTCTTGTTTTAGGATATATACTAGTTAAGTGGTGTTGCCTGGGTGCCTTGTGTTTTTATTGTAGCATGCATACATTCTTTGCCAACAATAAATGTATCAAACTCAATCATTTCCGGCCTTTCGTATTTGAACGATTTTTTTAAGAGATTTTTGAAAACGTTTGAACATCGGAAAACATGACAAAACAACACATGCGATGCCTTAACGTTTATACAATTTATACAATACAGAATATTTAAAATGGTGCCATCGTTTTGTTACCAAATCCGATAGTTTACCATAAATGTAAAGGTGGGATCGAATAAGCTATGACTCACTATTGTGTCTGAACCAAATTTAATTATGTGAAAGTCTCATAATTGCGAAATTCAATTTAAAAAAACAGCTCCTGAAGAACCGCTGGATATGTCAACATCAGCGTACTATAGGGGTAGGATAGTGGATGAGTTTTCGATTTTAAGACGATTCACACCATCATCTTATGATATTTGAACAAAAAAAAAATCAATGACTCTTCGAACTCACGGGCTATGTGTTAACACGATTTTGTTATATGGTACCTGTTCGATTTCAATGAACTCTTTGGTAAATGTTACGTTGGAAAATAAAAAACGAATAGTCTTTTGCTATTGCACTTTCTGTTTTCTTACATCGGCTTTAAGATTAGATGTTATATTGTTAAAATAAGTAAAACATTAGTTAGCTCACTGAAATAATTGTTTTAGTTTTGTCATAAACAGAGCGGCAACGACCTGCTTGTTTGAGTGCTGGCATACGACTGAATAAAAATCAATTTTTAGCTTATCGAATTAACTGTTTTTGTTTTGTCATAAACAGAGCGACAACAAAAAGTATTACATAATATAGAGAACTTATTGGTATTGATAGTCTGAGTAAAAGAGCATAAACCAGTCTCATTTTATTTATAGAATAGTTCAATATAAATGCACCATTTCGACAATGATATTTCATAAAACAATACAAAAAGCATAAATGTTTCTAAAGGCATCAATGTTTCACATAAAAACTATGAATGGACCAAGTTATGACAAGAAGAGTGTAATAGATTGTGAAGCATTCGGCAGACGTTGCCAGTGATTTTAAGTTATACAATTCGTTCCATGAGTTCTCTATACTATTAAACATTCTCTGGCGACGACGACCTGCTTGTTTGTTCGCTGTCAGGCCCATTCTTTTAACTAAAAAAATCGTTAAAATGAGTAAAATTTTTCGTTATCTTAATGTTAATAAAAAAAAATACAGCAGACAGTTGTCCGAGGCCTTCGGCCACGGACTGTCCCTGCAGGCTGTGTCAGAGACACGGCCATTAAGTTTAACGTAGAATACGCCATCCGATAAGACAGAAAACATATATAACAATAAATTCATTTGCTTATATTATTTATCATTTATTGTTATGTATGTTTTCTGTCTTATCGGATGGCGTATTCTACGTTAAACTTAATGGCCGTGTCTCTGACACAGCCTGCAGGGACAGTCCGTGGCCGAAGGCCTCGGACAACTGTCTGCTGTAATTTTTATATTTACCAACGGCATTTGATTCAAGTCCGTTTAAAACAAAAATATTATGTTCAATTTTTTTAAACTTAATTTAATTTATGTATTTTAATTAATATTTTTATTGAAATAAGTTCTGCGAATGTTGAGAGGGCCGCCCTAAAATTAAAAAAGGTTTACCTTATCGAGTCTTCGCATTAGCATTCGAGCGTTGTGTGAAAGCTTTAAGCTTTACAATTCAAAATTAATGTTACAACAGCTCTATTGAAGCTCTCGCAAAAAAGCTTTATTACGTTAGCTTACTGTCTGTTTCACTTTTTACTAGATACATGTTGCCAAGCAACATTAGCTTGCTGTTCGTTTCACTTTTTACTAGATACATGTTCCTAAGCAATGTTGAGCAAGCAAAAACACTCAACCAAACACCGCACATATGTTTGAGTGTATGTGTTTAAACAATTTTCATTTGAGAAATTAAAATACTAGAAATATATCAACCAATATGAAATGTATTTCAAACGAAAGATAACATCTTCATTTACCTACAAAAAAAATTTAAAAAAAATGCATCTAGCCGTTTCCTCAAATTCAATGAAATAAAGATTACAACAATAAAAACCTGACATGACTCCTCATACCGTAAGGTAAGACGTCTTCTACGTCAAAATTAATTATTTAGTTCATGTTTATGTTCAGAGAGTGGTTTATTAACTTAAAGTTAAACATTTCGTTGTCGGACAAAAATATGGAAGTAACATAAAATATTAATTCATTTAGCAGTGCAGTCTGTACCAACATTGTAAAACTCTTTAAAATAATGTTTAATGAAAATTTGTTTTCGAGGAACACTCAATGCAGGCCTGATCCTATAGGTCTCGTAAAACTTATGAGTTCGAATCGTCAATATAATTCTGATATCCCCATTTGTTGCACTCTTCAAAATGCTGTATAACATCCGCATGTTTGGGCCTATTGTTAGTATACGCCGAAACACCCTTACCGTTACTTCCGCCGTTATTCCCGCTATCTTCTTCAATATTTTATGCACTCCACTAGCATCATTGACCCATTCATTCAGTTTATCTGCAGTTAGCCCATCCTAAAGTTATGGATAAATAAGCGAACATTATAAAAAATTTAAACTTGTTTACGTACACTTGGAAAAATTTGTTGAAGCAGTTGTATTCCATTTCGAAAGGAAAATAGATCTTCATCATGTTGCAACAGGATCGACAACGGAATTTCATCATCTTCGCTAAATTACGATTGGATTACAATTTTGTTCCAACAGTGCGTGTGATTCCCTCACTACAGCGTTAAAAGATGAAGCTACCAGCGATGCTGCGTCGTAGAAGTTCACACTGTCTAAAAACGATATTACAGTACCCTGTAGTCCGGAAGAAAATATTTTAGTAATACAAATCGAATTAGTAGTGTGTAATGATTATGAATATATGCTCCTAATAAATATTGGATGTCTAGATAATGGGAAAATGGGTGTGTCCATATGGCTACACGGGTACAATCTCCGGGACTTTTGTCAAGAAAACTCATTTTTTGTAAACGTAAAGTTTTTTATTGATACCAGTATTATCTAAATTTGTATGGTATTTTGGTATAATAATGGTTTACTATAAGTTACTTCTTATTTTCAGTGTGATATAATAAAAAACATTAGACACATAGACCAACATCACATTTTATGCAAGCTGTTCGACCAACTGATTTGCAATATGCCCATGCACAACTCCTATTCTTCCCCAGTGGTACAACATAATGGCCATATCCGTCATAACGCAAAGTTTCCTCGACTGTGTTGTAGTTGTCTTTTCTTTTCAGATTTACTGAAGGGCCCGGCCGCTGAGATTTTTCCCCATAATGCTTGCAGTAATAAACAGCAAGTTGTCTTCTAAATTCGAGTTGGGACATGTTTGGGTGTTCCTTTCGAGAAAGATGCCAGGTATTCTGAACGCAAACATCTAGTAACCATGTGAAAATGGATTCTTTCCTTTATATGCAATCCGATAAAGTGATAAATTTTGGTCCATTCGATCTACACCACTCATATATTTATTGTAATTCGTTATGGCCGAAGGACGAGGAACCACAACCTTCATTCTTTTTTCGCGTCTATATCGGGATGCATTCGTCATAGGCAGCTTGCCAAATACGGTGGAAGCTACGCTTACTACGCTATTGTCGAACCATTTTACAAGACGTATAGCAGAACTTTTTTCAAAAGCAGAACTCTGAGGGGAGCTATGTGGTATACGATTCTCTCGGATGGTACCAGTTCCAGTGTAACCTCGTGACTTTGGGATCATTAGAAGTAGGAAACCCGTAAAAAGATTGTCAAAGAAAAAAGAGAATGGTAGACGCCGAATTTCTTCTGAAAAGGTATTAATCATACTGAGAGGTGCTGCACATTTACCATATTTATTTTCATAGTCGGTTATGAAGCGCGGATTTTTCCCCTGATATATTTCAAAATTTATCAAGTAGCCTGATGGAGTACATAAGGACCAAACTTTATATCCAAAACGCAATGGTTTTCCCTCTATATAAATTCTTTGAATTCATGCTTTCCAAAATAGCCAATCATGCTCTCATCAAATGATAAAATTTGCTCCGGATGGAAATTTTCTATCATCGTGTCTTTCAAACGGTCTGTAAGGGGCCGTAGCTTCCACATTTTGTCCGGATTTGGAATTTGGGTTAAAGGAAGATTGCCGTCATCAGCAAAATGCAAACACTTCAATATTTCCATAAAACGGTGCTTACGCATACAGTCGCAAACAAAATTGTTCCGCAAATCCTCAGAATTCGACTAAATGTTTCGCATGCTTGTATGATAATTATATCCGCTTATCAACAGAATCCCAATAAATGTCCGTAACTCGGCAATAGTAAACGATGGGTTTGTTTGGTAACGGAAAACCCCATATTTGGCCGATTGATCGATAATTACCTCTAACAGCTCATCATCGAAGAAATTTTCGAAAAACTCGTGCGGTTTGAGGCCACCGCAGTCGTTATAGTTTGCATCAGGGAATATGGGGATGCTATTACCATCTTTGCTGTTATTAATATAAATGTCACCATGCAATTCATTTTCATCATCATCCTCGCCACTAATATTTCCCTCATTTTCTGGAAGTTCAATAAAGATCTGACGGACATCATCGTCATCTCCGTCGTCTACACCATCTAACTCTTCAATGTAGTCCAGCACCTCTTTAAGTGTTAATTTCCTTTTAATTTGTTAAAAAAAATCTAATAAAGAACTGATTTAAAAAAGTTACTATATTACGGACACACCTAACTAATTACTCAAAAATATATTCTATGGTAATAAAAATATTACTTAATTAAAACAGTGTTCTAACTAAACAGTTGACTTTCTAATTCAGTAAAGTTTTTCTGATTATCAGAAAAATTAAGCTCAATATAAAACAATACTTACTTTTTCATTTGTGAATTTATCGACTTATTCATCCTTTTTATTTTCACACTTCTTCGTCGCTCTATTGTCAACAACAATCAATCAACTAATCTAGTTTTTGGAATGAGTAAACATACATGTCATAACAAGCAAAAACAGGTTGAACCGTTATTCTAGAGAAATTGTTTAGCGTTTGGTTGCTTGTCTAGGAACTTGTCTACTTGTCCATATGGACACACGAGTACAATTCGGGTTAAGGTGTCCTTGTTTTGGTCCATGGGCTATATTATCGGAGTTACGTTGGGGGCAGAAATATAAGTAAAATAGTAGCAATAGTTTAAAATAGAAACATACAATCAGGGTTTTCACAAGCTCTCGTAATGTCGCAATGTTGTACTGGATTGTCGTGCCTAAGTACGATAGTTGTGAACAACCATTATTGCATTTTTTGTTGTATATCGTACGTATCCGGCTGATTGCATAAACAACTGATTGAAGAACCAGTACGTACATAAGTTTCAGTCGGGTGAACCGACTTAATCATACCCTCAGCATACCGTAACTCATCCATTGCGTGGGAGTTCTGTTAAAAAAACGCCCATACTCAAAAGTGACCATATTCAACTGCAGATTGACGACATTGCGCTAAATATTATTGAATACCCAAATTAGTTAGTTTCCCTGCGAATATTTATATGCGAGGTACAAAAATGGGCATGCCAAGTTGTTGCCAAAATTTTGATCACTACCAAATTTTATTAAGATCGATTATGATTTATTGGAGATATCGAGTTGGCAAACCCCAAATATGCCCAACTTTTGTATGAGATGAACGAAACTGGGCGTGGCACAGTAGTCAGTTATTAGTTACACAGTAGCTTTTAGCAAAATATTGCCTAGTACCGAATTTTATTAAGATCGGTTTTTGTTTATGAGAATTATCGTGTGGATCAACCGCTCATCCGCCCAACTTTTATATGGGAGGTACTTAATGGGTGTGGCAAAACAGCCCATTTTCCATAGGAGAGCTTTATTTAGTACAAACTTTCATAAAGATTTTTTTGGTTTTGCGGGACTTCTCATGCCGAACAAACAGACGCCCAAACAACTTTTGTATGGGGGGTACCACAATGGGCGTGGCAAAATCATACTTGGTTTAATCGGTGATTTGCTTATGATAACTTGAAGCCTTATACCTAATTTCATTAAGGTCGGAAGTGTTTCACGCGATTCATCGGACTGACAATCCGGTCGAACACCCTGTTTTGTATGGGAGGTACCAGAATGGGCGTGACAATCTCGCCCATTTTCTCCAGTTAAGAAGGCATGTACAGATTATTAACCGGTGTGAGAGTTGAAGCTAATCACATCTACCAGAAGAAATGTTTGAAAGAAATATGATTTTGTGCTAAATGTGTCGATTATTATGGGAGGTACCAGAAGGGGCGTTGTCAAAATGCCCATTTTCAATTCCAAACTCAATATTGGCAAATAATTGTTACATTTGTTAACGTATTATGGAAGCCAACAACAAAATTCGTACAGCTGTTGTGAGAAGTTACGACAGTACGACAGGTACGAGACCTTGTGAAATACCTAAATATATATTCTTCTCCTTTGCCTTCCAATAATTAACTGGTACGAGTACATACATACATACGTTTGAAAAAAAAATTACTAAGAAACATACCTATAGGAAATAAAAGAAGTAAAGATATTAGAGATATTGAAAGTTGATGAAAATAATAATTAAATTAAAGAGAGAGGATAAAGTTAATTGGTTGATTAGACTAAATCAAAGATAGAATTTTTAAAACATAAAGAATTCCAAAGCTTAATAGCGTTTACGGAAAACAATATTCCCGTGTTCTATAACTTGTACTTCGGTATTATCAGAGTCATATTTCTCGAGGACTTTCCAAAAATTAGCTTCTCATACAGGTATAAAGGTGTTTGATTGCAAATTAGTTTATGTAAAAAATAGGTTTCTCATTCGCAGATAATCGCAGCCTAAAATCATTTTTGATGTGTTAACATCTATACGCGCGCCTCTAGGGCAGTAAACTATAAATTTAATACATACGCAAGTGTTAGGTTTGTAAGAGTAAATCATCGTTTGTTTGTTCGTTGCTTGGCAGTCGGTATTGAAAGTGATTATTGGGCGATTTTCATATAATTTTCCCACGCGAAATTCATAGCCGATTTTATTAATTTTTGGATTAAAAAGCTAGTGCGGGTTTCGACGAAGAGTTTAGGCCAAAAATTAAGGCCATCCGATATCGGTGAGCCGAGATTGAAGTGTTTTAATTTGGAGTATTAATTTGGAGTAATATTAAAAAAGTATTTTATGTTGATCTTCGGTTATATCGTACGAATATACCAATGTATGTATGTATGTACAAGTGTCTGTTGCTTTGCATTCTTTGACTTTTGTGGGAATAAAACAAAAAGTATTGAGCAAGAAAATAATGACACATGTGCTTGCACTGGGTCTTTAAATAATTTTAAGTATTAATATTTAATATTATTATTTAAATGAAACGTCATCATATGATTGAACGCTGTTTTTTATTTTCCAATGTAACATTTACGAATGTGTTCATAGAAATCGAACAGGTACCGTGTAGCAAAAAGGTGTTAACACATCGCCCGTGAGTTCGAACACTCATTGGATTTTTTATTATTTACTGATATTATTATTTACTGATTGCATTATTTACTGATACTAGTACTTTATGATAAGACTGAGGGTCTAATTTACTGTAAATCTCCGAAGAGTAGTTTATTAAGGATACTATTAATTGAATTACTAGTCGTCTTTTTGTTTCGCTGGGAATATAATGTGTAGACATTCTTAAATTTCTAAGAACAAAGTATACGTTCTTGAGCATATTATTTATGCGATGTTTGGAACTCAGAGATGAGTTGACTTAAAATCCTAAATACTTGACCTTTTTGACATACTGTAAAGCTGTGTTTCCAAGGTGAATGATTGGCAATTGACTCCGATCAATCTTCGAGCTATGTATGGGTAGAACATTAGATTTCGCAGGATATAGCATATAAATCTTCGTTCATTCGACAACACCTATCTTCAATTAGTCCTATTCGATTTGAAATATATAGTTTTATATCGTCAGCATACAATCATCATTAACAAAAACACTGAAAAGTAATGGACCCACAAGAGAACCCTGGAGAACGCTAGAAGTAACATTTTTAAGACATGATGCACAATCTCCTATAACAACCTTTTGTTATCGACCATTTCAATAATTTTTCATTAGTTGTAGTGTTGAATCCGAAAAGCCAAAATAACATTTTAGCTTTTGGCAAAGTATGTATAAATGATCTACTCTGTCGAAGGCTTTGGAAAAATCCAGGAAACACATAAATGACATATTACCTTCATCTAACTCCTAAGATCATCCTGTACTTTTATAACAGTCGCTGTACAGCTGTGACGCCTGAGCTGAAAGTAAAGATTCAAACACTTTCGCCAATACTGGTAAAATACTTATGGGTCTGTAATCATTTGGACTTTTAGCATAAGTTACTTTAGCCACAGGTATTATTTTTCCAATTTTCCATAAACTGGAGAAAACAGATGTAGCAAGACACTGATTAGAAATGTGTGTGAGAGATTTTAAGACGTATGAGAGATCGCTAGAAAATTAATTAACTAATTCATTTTAATTACGCTCTTTATTGAAAGTATCTAGACCAGTGGTTCCCAAACTATTTTGGTCGTGGAACCCCCATATTTTTTTCCACTGATCGCGGAACCCTGAATATATTTTAAACAACGACTTTTCAAAATGTAATGAGATATTAAATGAAACAAGTATTATTTTAATATTTCAGATTTTATTGAATTAAACAAAACTTAAAAAAAACAATACATCATAGAAATAATTAATAAAAATGCAATATATTAACTAAAATAAATAAAAAAACCTTAATGTGAAGAATGCACCTGCTTCTTTGATTCCATGATTCTTTTAAAATTTGGCGTTATGTTTGATAACTGAACTCGCATATCTGGTGCAGCATCAAGTTTGTTTCGATATTTGGTTTTTGTCGCAACATATTTAGAAAACCCAGCTTCACACAAATAAGTGGTTGCAAACGGCAATAAAATTCGAATAGCCTGTTTTGATAAAGTTGGATATTCATCGAACACATCTGACCAGAAGATTGTTAATGAAACTGTTCTAAATTGTCATTTCCAATTCCGCTAATGTCGCAACGGACGACACACCCGATTTAGATAGGAGTGAAAAATCATTAACTGGTAAATTTCTTTAATGTTTTATTCAAATAATCTTCTCCATAAACAATACCCGTTTTTTTTATGTAGGCCTCATATTCACCAGTGTATGTCAAAGTACAGAAGCCAATAATATACCTGGGGTAACCACCTGAGTGAAGGAGGCTTGTCAAAACCAACTGATAAATTTATGGTGCATATACTGGCGGTTCATAATATTTTTCAAAAAATAAACCAGGATGGCCTTTTTATTACCAAAGGTTTTATAAAAAAAAACATTTGCATATAAAAAAAACAATGACATTAAATGCAGTGAAAAAGTCAAAAAAAATTCTATCGTTCTCGAATGTTCTTCCTAATACGAAAATTAAATCAAGAAATAATTGTATTAGCGAACCAAAGAAAAAGAAAATGGAATAAAACATGAAACTAATATTTTTTTGCTTAATCATGGGCAAAAGTGTCTTTCATCTGTATGGGTTCTTTTTAATCACTTTCTTAAAAAAGTATTGTTCTCTTGCACGAAATGCCTGCAAAAAATATTGAATACCCCGACATTTTACTCTAACAAATATGTACATAAATATTCATATTTATTACAAATTTTAATTATTTTTTTCTTAACCTTTTTTTATTTTGAATCAATGTTTTATTTTATTTGCTTTTAACAACAATTTATTTAGAATTTTAATGTTTTTGCTGAATCTCCATACATACTTCACAATTTTCTAAAGCAAATTACAACTGTGACGTACATGCGCAGAGAGAGGACACTTTCTGAGTACGATCCGCGTAATCGTATTATCTTTCACTCATGATACATAAAGTATTTTCTCTAAAACCGTTGCTTTGCTGTCAACGTCATGGACTCTATTTTTTGCATCCCAACTACTCTTTGCCGCTTCCCAGAATTGATTTGTATTAGAGAAAATCTTAAAATACCTTTAAAAAAAATTTTTACTGAACAAGCTCAAACTTTGTAGTTTCGAATAAGTTGATTCGTTAAATTTTACGATTTTTTTGACATCAACGCTAAAATATCGAAAATTTCCAAATTTCAAGAGGGTGGCTCGACCTCAAAAATTGTTTATTTTTCCCTTATTAAGGATCCCAAACTACATCTCTTTCTCAGTGTGAAATTTTCAAATTCAAAAAAAAGTATATTTTCAGTCAACCCTAGTGAGTATATTAAACACCATTCTTATTATTTTTTTTTAATGAAATAAAATTTGTGACGCGGAACCCCTAAATTTTTTCGTGGAACCCAGGGTTCCGCGGAACACACTTTGGGAACCACTGATCTAGACCATTGTTGTTGAAGTGCTAAGTAGGCGGACCATTGTACAACCCCATCATGAAGAAGAATATACATATGGAGGCTAAGGGAAAAATTATTTTACAGTTTTTAGTGCACTTATAAATAGAACCAAATTGATCACGTGGTAATTGATGGAAGGCACTCATCCAGTGTAATGGACGTACGAGTGATCAGAGGAGCTAACATCGATTCTGATCACTACCTGGTAGCAGCAAAGGTTCGCACAAGATTAAGTAGAGCGAAAATCGTACGAAACCAGACGCAGAGGAAGCTGGACATCGGAAAGCTGCAATTACCAGAGGTAGCCACAGCCTACTCAAGGAAGCTCTCGCAACTTTTGGCACAGAACCCACCCCCTCCCGATGACGATCCTGATGCGCAGTGGAAACCCATTTCCGACTCTATAAAAACTGCCGCAACAACCGTACTTGGTTTCGAAAAACCGCTTCGCAACAAACCGTGGTACGATGAAGAGTGTCGCATAGCAAATGACGAAAAGAACGCTGCACGTATGGTAATGCTTCAGTCAATTGCAACGCGAGCTGCAACTGAGCGGTATAGGGAGAAGAGAAAGGAGGTAAACCGTCTCTTTAGGCGTAAGAAACGGCAGTGGAGAAAACGCGAGAGTGAGAAAATTGAGACATACAGAAGGAAGAACGAAGCCCGAAAATTCTACCAAAAAGTTATAAACGGAACTAATGGACATGGTTCAGGGCCCCCCTTCTGTAAAGACAAAGACGGAAATCTCGTCGCAGATGTGCAGAGCATGTTGGGAATATGGAGAGAGCATTTCTCCGCGCTACTAGTACCTGAGATATCCGATGACGATGGGACAATCGATCACAATATGGACGACGACGTCGATTTCCCCCCTCCTAACCAAGACGAGGTCAGAACAGCTATTGCCCGGCTTAAGAACAACAAAGCCGCAGGAGCCGATGGATTACCGGCGGAGCTGTTTAAGGCTGGCGGCGATGAGCTGATAAGGTGCATGCATCAGCTCATTAGCAAAATTTGGTTAGATGAATGCATGCCCGGCGATTGGAGTCTCAGTGTACTATGTCCCATATTTAAAAAAGGTGACCCGAGTATTTGTGCCAACTACCGTGGAATAAGCCTTTTATCCATAGCATATAAGGTTCTATCAAGTATAATGTGCGAAAGACTAAAACCAATTATCGCTGACCTGATTGGACCATACCAGTGTGGCTTTAGGCCTGGAAAATCGACAACTGACCAGATTTTCACGCTACGCCAAATCCTGGAGAAGACACACGAAAAACAAATCGACACCTATCATCTATTTATCGATTATAAAGCAGCCTTCGATAGTCCGATACGGGAGAAACTCTATGAAGCAATGTCTGAGCTTGGTATTCCTGCAAAACTCATACGCCTTTGCAGGATGACCTTGACGAACACCAAATCCGCAGTGAAAGTTGGTAAGGATCTTACCGAACCTTTCGAAACTAGGCGAGGCCTCAGGCAAGGCGACACCCTATCGTGCGATCTCTTTAACATCTTAATGGAGATCATTATGAGAAAAGCTGCAGTCAATATGAATAAAACCATCAGCAGCAAAAGTCACATGCTGCTCGCGTATGCTGATGATATAGATATCATTGGGCGCACAATTAGAGAAGTTACTGCGGTTTTTTCGAGAATTGAGAAGGAGTCAGCAAAAGTGGGTCTGACGGTGAATGAGGACAAGACAAAATTAATGGTTTCAACGAACAGGGCCTCCACGCGATTAGACCAAAGCGTGAACGTTGATAACCGTTATAACTTCGAGGTAGTGGACGAATTTATATACCTCGGATCTGCAGTGAACAAAAACAACAACGTCAGCCTTGAGATCAAACGGAAAATTGTGCTTGCGAATAGATGTTATTTTGGGCTAAGCAAGCACTTTAGAGATAAAGCCCTCTCTCGAGTAACAAAAGTCCAGCTGTACCAGACTCTCATTCAACCTGTCTTGCTTTATGGCGCAGAATCCTGGGTCCTATCGCAAGCAGACGAAACATCTGTAGGAGTCTTCGAGAGAAAAATACTCCGAAAAATTTATGGCCCTATAGTGCACAACGGCGAGTATCGGCGACGCATGAATCATGAGCTGTATGAGCTTTATCCTGACATTGACATAGTTAAGCGGATCAAGATAACGCGATTGCGCTGGCTAGGCCATGTCAGTAGAATGGATGAAGATGAACCAGCGCGAAGACTTTTCGAAACCGAACTCGAAGGAAGACGAAAAATAGGAAGACCAAGACTCCGCTGGAGGGATCAGGTTGACGAATCCCTGCGTACACTTGGTATTGCCAACTGGAGAGATAAAGCAAAAGATCGAACTGGTTGGCGAAATATGTTATCTTCGTTTTGTAAGGTCCCTGACCCCCTGGGGTTGTCCGAGACCGGATAAGTAAGTAAGTAAGTATAAATAGAACACTGTACCTTAATTTTTTTTTAATTATTTTTTTATTTTTAATTTTTTGGTTAATAAATTTTTAATGTTTTAATTTTTTTTTAATATTCATGTATTGTCATCCAAATCTGACAAGTGTGCAAAATTTTAGTTCGATTGGTCAACTGCAACTGTGTTAAAAATGAGTTACTAGATTTGAACAGTACAGACTGATTTGAACAGTAAAGACTGACAGACAACAAAGCAAGTTAAATAAAACACTGTAAAAAGTAAATTTTTAAAAAAATTAGTTCTAGATATTCAATGGAAATAATTTTGGTTAAACTGCGGTGAACACATGTTTTATTTAGTTTGAGGGAATAATGGGCATATGTATACAAACACACGTAACTATAACCAGTAATTAATATAAACGTTGAGTAATCAGGTAAGTTATGGGGAACCAAGGCGCAGTTCAAGTTTTTCAATGTGGCATATGAGTAACCAAGCTAACCATCCCACTTTTGGCAGGATTATCCCGCTTTTCAATGTCTCACACCTCTTTAGATTTCAATCCTGGTTTTTACGGACATGTCCCGCTTTATGACACTTCTTGGCTATAGAACTAGTAAAGTATAATTTAGCTTGGAAGATATATCTTTTTAATATAAAATTTCTAAGTGTGAGAAGCATTACTTGAATTCACATTGTCAGACGATCGTTTCGAAGTTTGTGAACTTCATCATCAGAGGCTTATTTGTAGGCTACTGACATCTGTTCAAATTTTTTTTTCTTTTTCTATTTTTTCTTTCTTTTTTCATTAGGCTGATATATCGTCGGATGAGTCACAAAAGTGGCGTAATCAAATTCTTGTTATAGGCAAAATATTTCAACAGATTTAAAAACACACTGATTTCAAATTTCACTGGAGTCGCCGACTTCGAACTAGAAGAAAATTGTTCTTGTTGTAATTAGTTCATCTGTTAGTCTAAATTAATTAGCCTAAAATAAAAAAGATGAAGTGGTTTCCCATTACATTCCATTTTGGTATTGGGGAGAGCTTCTCACAACCAGGGAGATGTGCGCCTTCTGGTTTTACACTCACTGATTGGGACTAAGTACTCGATAGTGTCGCCATCACTAAGCGACGTGACCGTTGTCAAAACAAATGTAAGGTGGTCAGAGTAGGCACCGAACCTACGTTCTCATGTACAATAGCCGCGCACACTAAACCATTGCACCACCAACGGCCACTATAAATTTATATAGATATATAAAAATAGAGATTGGTTGGTTGAAAACAATATATTTTATTTCTGAATTTAAGTTAATTTATTTTTAAATTTTACATTTTATTTATTCAAATTGTATCTCATTTATTAAAGATAATAAAATCCCGCTATTCGATGAAATACCCGTTTTTCGAACCACTCCGCTTCTGACGGTAATGGCACGGTATTTACATGATTGCCCCGTTTTTGGTGTCTCATCCTGACACGAATCTAAAGCAATAAAATGGTTATATGGAGCATTCTATGAAAAAGTGGAATTCATAGCTTTTTCAAAACATTGACCTTTGATGTGTTATCATCTACAGGCGCGGCTAGGGACTTAACTCACAAAGTGAATACATCCATACACAGATTGTCCGACTGCGATCACACAGATTGTTTGGCGTTAAACTCCTCTGAAAAGGCTAAGCCGATTTGTATGAAATTTTGTGTGCATATCGGGTAGGTCTCGGAATCGGGAAACATCTATTTTTCATACCAGTAAATGATAACGGTGACCCACCCCTATATAGAACACAAATTTGTCCGACTGCGAAACACAGATTTTCAAACAGCGAAAAAAAAACTCTGATGAAGTGGCAGCGATTAGTCGTCTTATGTGGGTGCGGAACACTCTCAGAACAAAGAGAATAATGACGGGGTTATACGTATATACAAATGAGATAGCAACAGAGCAACGAAAATTGTGTGAACTTGTGTAACAATGTGTGTGTTGATTTGCATTCTCTTTGTTTTTGTGGGAATAAAACAAAAATTATCAAGCAAGTATTAACACATCGCCCGTGAGTTCGAACACTTATTTGAATTTTTTTTTTAAATTGTCCAAAAATTACCCCGATTGTATTCTTATCTATAACAATTTATACAAATTATGATATGCGCACCTCTTTTCTTTAAATACTCCCATTTGGTTAGAGTGCAAAAAAATAAATATGTACTTATTTTTTAAATTTTTTCGCATTTTGTAAACAAAATTAGGTATACATCAACGTGATACCTTGCATTTCAAACTTACATTTTATTAAAACTGAGGAGAACCTTGTGAAGTACATGCCATTAAAATACCACACGTTTCTAGTTGACATTTTGGGGCATCCTTATCGACTATGCACATTTTTCATAGTTCCTAAGCATTTTTTCCAGATACTAATGCTTGTATTTATAGATCAAATTAATATTTTACATGACAAGCCGGCATTACTTATTGAACACTAACGTGGCCACATAAAATATATATACACTCAACAAAAAACAGGTGGACATTATGAAGTAACGTACAATAATATAAAATTGTCAGAGCTAAATGTTAACTTGACTGTTTCCCGAGAATGAAAACAAAATAAACACGTAAAAAAAACAGAGAAAAAATAACATAAAATCATTCACAAATGTACATAAGCATTAAGCAAAAGCAAGAAGAAGATGCAATGAACATTTTCATTTGAACCAGTAGCTGAAAGGAGGAGTTGGACCTCATATTCAAACACTCTATAATAATGGGTGGGAGGCAATATACCCGAAGGGAAGGGTCCTGGCATATTCACATACATAAGCATCGAACGATGATTAAATTTTGAAGTCAGAAAAATCAATTACAATAATGTCTGTCTAAGGTGTATTTGGTAAATAGCAATTGCTAGATGGAGGACGATTAACAGAGTAAAATACATATCCAAACCATCAACAAGGGGAATTAACTTAACGTAAGGTGGGAATTGAAATAGAGAGAATGTCAGGACAAAGTACGTTTGCGATAGAAAGCGTAATTGTTATAAGTAATGGCAACAAGTACTGAAATTGACTTACAAAACAAATAAGAACGAAACTGACACACTCATACGTATTAACTGAATAACATTCACCAGCCACATACATATGTCCTTAACACATATAATGGATATAACTTTTGATTTTCAATACTGTTCATCTGTCCATACATTCACACGCTCTCTCGTATAATCCCACATTTCTAGGCGAAGCCATTGACAGACACTGCTAAAAGGGGCATACAATGAATCTGCATGTGGTGGTCGAGTGTTAAATGGTTGGTGTTCCTGTCTACTGTCTGAGCAGATGAATTGATTTAGAATAGAGATATTGAAATATAAGTTGAAAGGTTAGTCGGTTTGACATGCATGTTGGACTTAAGATGAAAAATTGTATTTTCTTCTTATGTCCCATAAAAGTATTGGGTTAAAAATACTGACTAACAACTGCGATCAATTTTCAAGAAATTAATATAGGGGAAATATGCGTTATAAAAAAATAAATGGTTTCCCATTACATCCCATGAAGGAATTGGGGAGAGCTTCTCACAACCAGTGAGCTGTGCAGTTTATAGTTTTATACTCACTGATTGGGACCTACAGTTTTACACCCCTTCTGAACGGTATTTTATGAAGCTTTTTCATGGCTAAGTACTCGGTAGTGTCGCCGTCACTAAGCGAGGTGACCGTCGGCGAAAGAAATTGTAAGGTGCTCGGAAAAGGGATCGAACCCTGGATCTCCTGTACAAGAGCCGCGCACACTAACCATTGCACCACCGACGATGCGTTATATTTAATTATAGTTAAAACTGCAGCATACTCGGGATAATTTATAAAGAGATCTCCAATCATCTTATTAACAAGAAAATCGAGCTTATTGAATGAATTAAATCGTATAGCTAATTCGAAAAATACCCTTCAAACTAAAAGCTACTAAACCATATGGACCTTAGGAATAAAGGGCCCATGTTGTTATTATGGCTCTAAAACATAGCTGACGCAATATTTACAAATTGTTCGGCAAACGTCTTTTAATTTTCCACCAAAGGATCTGGTGACAAGATCCTCATAATTAGTAAGGTGATCACTGATCCGTTTCAGTCATTCCATAACAACCGAAAAATTTTAATTTTCTTGATGCCTTTCTAACGTCCACGTCCTATAACATATTGCTTTTATTTGCATTGCCTTATGTAGAGTACCACAAGTATTTACAAATACAAAACGGACATATGCGAATCCTGTCCTTGATGTGGAATCCTCCATAATGTCTAGTGCCCAATTCCCGTTTCCTTAATTTCTCTACCTATTTTCCTCTGTTTGATTCCACTATAATAATTGAATGGACGAAGGAATTGAAATAAAACGGAATCAAGTGAAGTGTGTAAGGAAATGCTGCTTCATATTCAAAAGTGTAGAGTCTGGCCATCTGACGTGAATGTCTGTCTGTTAATTGTTATTGGCTGTCGGTCTATTTCTTTAAACTACTTATACATATATTAAGAGACTAAGGATCTGCAAGTTTATACGTCTGGGTCTACAATGACCATATCTCACACTATCGCTCCTGTTGTTCTTCGTCGTTTTCAGATGTGGAGATTTGATCCCAACGCTGGGGAGTTTACATTGCTAAATAGGACAGAAAATTTATTGTGGTGATAGTGGATGTAATAATAAATAATAGGGATATCAAAACAGATTACACTGTGAGACAAAATTAGACTTTGTTCAAAATGATGGGGTTCTGTCAACGGATTCTGGTAGAAAGGTCTAAAAAAAATATACGAGTATCGGCGTTTTGCCAGATCTAATCAGAATTTTTTTTAGGGCGGGTCAAAGTTTCCGCCCCTCGGAACTTTCCTGCAACATATCGGCATGCAAAATTGTGTGTTCCTTACTTCTGAGGTACAAAGTATGTTCAGATGTTTTATAGAAAAGATTCCGATAAACATTTTTGTGGAACAAATTAACCACATATAACCACAATTTTTACTTTTTGATGTGTATAGGGATAGCATGAACTTGCATTTAAAAAAATGGATTCCCATTATATCCCATGACGGAATTGGTGAGAGCTTCTCACAACAAGTGAGCTGTGCGCTTTCTAGTTTTATACTCAATGATTAAGTCCTGTAGTTTTACACGGATTCCGAACCGTGTTTTAGGAACCTATTTTATGGCTAAATACTCGATAGAATCGCCGCCACTAAGCGAGGTCACCGCCGTCGAAAGAAATGTATGGTGGTCAGAGCAGGGAACAAACCCAAGTTATCACACCATCCATCAGCACCATCGACAACATGTGGAAAAGGGAATGTCCACATTCTCCGTATCAAGTGGAACAACCAAGGTAGTCCCTAAACTCTCCAGCTCATCTGCTCTATCGATGCGTATATTGTTCCACTGCCACGAATGTCATATTGAATGAATATAAACCAGGTGGGCCCTCTTATTTAGTGAGATGCGGTAGATATGTATTTTCTGAAGCCAAGAATACAGATTGCAGATATTTGATAGCAGCCTGATTGCCAAAGTTGGTGTAGATACCATAGAGCTGGTACCCTAGAACGTTTAGTTTCAGCCAGATTTAATCCTCCCCTGATTGACTCCCTACTTTGATATGTAGTTTAGATCCATGGATGTCAAAGCCTAAATCCGTGCACTATACTTCCCGGTATGCGTACCTTCCAGTCCGCTCAAGTCAACCTAATAACATTGTTGACGAATTTTATGGTTTTTATTGCTATTGAGGTATAAATATGGGACTGGGACATGGGATTGTCCGTGGAGGTGGAAAGTTTCTAATTACCACTCATTTGGGAGTGGTCAGAAATGATTCCCTCGCAGGGCACGTCAAGCAGCTCACTACTTCCTCGTAGTACACCCCGCGAAATAAATATAAAGGCAATACCATTTATGGGATTTCCCCAAATGTTGAGAGGAAGTTTGAAGTTTTTATTTTGTATTGTATTAGTCCTTTAAAAATTCAATACTTTTCTTAAAAAATTCTTTGACTATGACTTCTTCAAGATGACTCAACAAGAATAAATCAATTTCTAGTGCGAAATATTCATAAAGGCACATGGTTCTTTTAAATATTTTAAAAAGTTTCGTAAGATATATGATCTCCATTACCACTGACAACTTCTTCTAAGCGTCTTGGCATTGAATTTATCAGCGAATTTATATGCGCATTATCAGTTATCTTCCCTTTTCGTGAATTGATACTTTTTGATCCATGACGTTCATAAACTGGCGCCCATGGTTGTAAACTTGGGTATCTCAAATAGGCCAGAGGTTCTTTATCGGATTAAGATCAGGAATATGTGGAGGCCCGTCGAGAGTTGGTATTATTTCTGGACGGCAGAATCTTTGTAGTTCTCTTAGACCTATGCTGGAAGAATAATCCTGGAACACAAATTTCCTATCCAGAATTAACTACGACGATGTCCAACAGTCGAATAACACGGAGTAGATTTTTGTGGAAACGAAACATTTGGGATTGGTTCCACTGTAACTAATACCTGCCCAAACCATAAGGGAGCCTTTGCCAAAATTTCGCCGCTGACGCAGAATTTTGGAAAAATCTCTGGAACGCCAATATTTGTCTGAGTCATCACGTCCATCTAAATTTAATTTTTTTTATCGGAAAATATCACTCCTCATCCAAAAATCTGTATATTTCAGCGAACTTAAATCTGGAGAATTCGTGCCTGTTTCAAGTCGCGTCTAATTATTTGGTTAATATGAAGCAACCCTGCTCCCAAGCTTAACTAGTAATAATTTCCTTATCGCAAACATTTTGATCTCTCTTTTGTCGCGGTCACTGATCAGCGGTGTCCTTCCTGGTCGTTTTGTGTTTCCATGTTGACTACCCTATTTTATAAAATTGTAGTTGACACAGCTAGATCTTTTCAATCGCCTCGAAATTTCCCGATTGGACAGCCCTTCCTCACGATAATCTTCAATTTTTTCCCCTTTCTTCATTACTTAGCTACTTTCCACCATTCATTCTATATAAATTAATTTTTGTAGTTTGACCTACGTTAATTTTAAAACAATTAAATAATAAATAAAGAAAACTCACTTCTCGTAATGGTGACATAACTCCTATCCAGGATATGCGATGGCCAGGTCATGGCTGTACAAGGAAGAAGAACTCTATAATATACTACAGATGCCATGAGAAAAACACGAATTTGATAGTAAATTTGAAGTTGGTAAAATACTACGGCATGTGGTGTCAAGTTCAACCTAGTGAGTGAACGTGCAGCAACCATCCGCATAAAAGCGAAACACTTTAACATACCGCTAATTTGTGTAAATGGCCCGACGGAAGAAATATACTATGACATACTGAGCGCCTAGAGGAAACATACGAGCGCTGCCATGAACATGACATTAAGATTGGTCTAGGTTACTGAACCGACCATCGATAAAATCAGTCTACACGCCAACACTTCCGATAAGGGAACATGCATGATGATGGCGTCGACTGCCCCCCCTCCTAGCCATATCGACGTTAGAACAGCCATTTCCCGGCATAAGAACAACAATCCCACTGGTGCTGACGGACTACCGGCTGAGCTGTTTAAATCTGGCGGATATGAGTTGCTCATATGCTAAATCTGGCTAAACGAATGCGTACCCGACGATTGAAGTCTTAGCAGCCTCTGTCCTGATTTCACAACAGGCGACACGAAACGTATATGTACCAACTATCGTGGAATATGCCTTTTATCCATCGCATACAAGTTCCTCTTGAACGTAATGTGCGAAAGACTAAAGCTGGTTATTGCAGACCTGATCGGACCTTAGCTTAAATCCGGGAGAATGTTCGCCAACAGCAAATCGACACCTACCACCTGTTTGTAGATTTTAAGGCTGGCTTCTATAGCCCGATACGGAGATAACTGTACCAAGCTATGTCGAAGCTTGCTATCCCTGCTAAACGCACACACCTTGGTTGAATGGCAATGACCGACACGAATTCCTTAGTAAAGATTTTTAAAAATCTCACCGAACCATAAATACGAGGCGAGGTCTCAGGCAGGGTGACACCATATCATACGACCCCTTCAACATGCTAATTGAGATTATCGCGAGAAAAGCTGCAGTGATGACGAATAAATTTATCAGCAGCAAAACTGATACGCTGCCCGCGTATGCTGATGATTTTGTCATCAATTTGTGAAATCTGAGAGAATTTCCAGAATTGAGAAGGAATCAGCATAAGTGGGTTTGGCAGTAATCGCTGACAATGCAAAATTAATGGCTTCGACAAGCAGAATATTCACCCGATTGTATGAAAGGGTGAAAGTTGCTAACTATATCTTTGAGGTAGTGTCTTCGAGAGAAAAATGCTACAAAATATATATGTTACTATAATAGAAAACGGGGAGTATCGTCAACGGAGATCTACGAGCTGTATAATGTGTAGCCTGACATCAAGGTAGTTATGCGGATCAGAAAACCGCGTTTACACCGGCTACACCATGTCGTTAGAATGGAACAGAATTGACCAGTGCCAAAGATATTCGAAGACGTACTCGAAGGACATCGACAAAATGGACAACCAAGACTTCGATGGAAAGACCAGGTAGAATATTGTTTGCGAGTGCTTGGTGTTATGAACAGGAGGAAAAAAGCTGAAGATCGAGCCAATTGGAAAGGCATGTTATCCTGTTTTTTAAAGCTCTTGACCACTCTGGATTGATTGAGGCCGCCTACGTAAGTAAGTATAACAGTATTATAATAATGTCCATGTTTGATCTTTAATGCATTTCTGTATGTATTGTATGCAATTCACCCAAAGTAATTCTATGTATCTGCTAAGTATTGTGTTATGAGATATTTTTGGACATAACACCGGCAATTGGACACCTATTGGTTTAAAATATGCCGTTATGAGAAAGAGAACTTTTTCATCTTTCTAACTGGGTAACTACCGATTAAAGCTGTTGAGAAAACAAATCGTTACTCACGTTTAGGGACTACAAAATCTGTTTTTTTAATTACATTAGAACTATCTTCCTGGTGTGGAATTTTATACATAGATACATATAATGTCTAATACATATAATTATTGAAATCTTGTAACTTAAGAAGTTGTATTGGCCTAAAATCAACGTATTTTTTCAAAACAATAGTTTTTTGGTATTTAAAACAACCAATCTCTATTCGATAAAAACAAACCTTAAAGCCAAGAACCGCACTTTATTAAAGCTAAAACCCGCACTTTCTAACACAGGAAAACAGAGTGTAATTTCTCCAAAACTGTATGAGATACCCTTCGTGAAATTCTAAAAATAATAAAATATTTTCGATTTTCAAAATTTGAAAAAAGGGAAGAGAAAATTTTTTTTTTTGGTTTTTCGACATGATAAAAAGAGCATGACGGTGTTCCAATGTTAGTGCTTGGTATTCTTCAAATATATCTGTAAAGGAATTCTCATTAATATGATCAGTGTTTCTATATACATAGTTTTGATGAATTCACCGAAAACATATCAAAAACGTTGGCTGATGAAGATCTTGGCAAAATCCGAAATAAGGGTCCGCCAAATAACGTTTTTTTTTTTAAAATGCTATAAAAAAAAAACTACTGAATATTTTCTCAAATTTCTTTTTTTATTTGAAAGTACAATCCTTCCGGTTAATAATGGAAAATAACTTCATTCAAATGGCTGCCTCGGCTGGCCATGCAGTAGCCTACACGATCGGTCCAATTTTTAAGCACATTATCGATTGTGTGCAGCTGTATTTCACCAATGGCTTCACGAATATTGTCCTTTAAAGCGTCAATTGTCTCTGGCTTGTCAGCGTAACACTTATCTTTGAGGGCACCCCACAAATAATAGTCCAACGGTGTCAAATCGCAGCTACGAGGTGGCCAAACGACATCAGCTCTGCGGCTGATAACGCGATCTTCAGAAACAGGGCGCAAAACATCGAGTGTAGCTTCGGCTGTGTGGCACGTAGCGCCGTCCTGTTGAAACCAAATGTTGCCAATATCCTCCTCTTCAATTTTTGTGAACAACAATTCGTTCAACATGGCCCGATAACGATCGCCATTGACTGTAACGGCCACTCCTTGCTCATTTTCGAAGAAAAATGGCCAATTATGTTTCTGGACCAAAATCCGCACCAAACAGTGACTCGTTTTGGGTGCATCGGCTGTTCAATGTATGCGAGCGGGTTTTCTGTGCCCCAAATGCTTCATCTGAAAAGATGATTTTTTTGGCAAAATCGGCATCTTCTGTAAGTCGATCGCAGGTCCATTTTTCACATATTTCCCAGCGTTGTTCGAGCATATACACAACCACATTCGTTCAGCGGAAGGATAAAACTAATTATCTGTCAAATCAGACATTCACGAAATAGGCACTAGTTGAAAAAAAAGGTTAGATGGCGGACCCGTTAGCTATACAGACAGCCTTGGTATCATTGGAACATTTTTGTGCTCGACTTTTTTGAAAATAAAATAAATAAATAAATATTTCCCCATTAAGGAAGAGCTCCTCACCATCACTGAGCTGTGCGCTTTCCAGTTTGAACTCACTGATTAGGACCTACAGTTTTACACCGGTTCAGAACGGATTTTTGGGTAGCTATTTCATGGCTTATTAGATGCCTAAACATTTTTTATTAGTCGATAGTGTCGCCGTCACCAAGCGAGGTGACCGTCGTCGAAAGAAGTGTACGGTGGTCAGAGCCGGGATCGAACCCACGTTCTCCCGCACAACAGTCGCGCAAACTAACCGTTGCACCAACGACGGCCACAAAGCTAATAAATAACCTTTATATTACTAAACCGGTCTTGAGCTTGAATAAATTTAGACAATTGTAAATTATGGAAAGACACAATTTAAAATAAAAAAAAAACAACCCGTAAAAACATAGTTTTTGACTATAGATTCTTTATATATGACCACGTCCCTTTGTCCAATCCCGCCCATATTAGCAGCAGATCTTATAATATGTACACCTATCCAACTTACCCAACAGTTAACAGAAGCAGAAATAATTGACTTTTAATTTGTGATTTGTATGGGAGGTACCACGCGCCTTTGTCCAATCCCGCCCATATGTTGACAGTTAATTTTTGTCGTCGCCATTAGTCTGTCTGCGAAGTTTCAGCTCGATTGGATCACGGGAAAAGGGTTGAAAATCAATCAAAAATTTGTTCGGTGCGCTGCATGCAGACAGGTGAAGTCAATATAAAGAATTTAAAGATAGGAAAGTTATCAACTTAACAATTTATTCTAAAATATGCCCAACTTTCCGATTTTGGATCCTACGATCTGCAAGTAAGGCTGGGCTTCTTAGCTATAATCGATTTTTTACAGAACTTGCATATGTTTGCATTTTTCGTAATGATCTTATTCTGTTGGTTTTTGAATATTAATGTACGATTCAGAGAAGCATACTCACTGGCATGACTAGTTTCGAACTCCGTGACAAATCAATCATAAGTTGCCTACTCCCTGTACATGGATTAGTACCACTGGTAAGATCGTCAATCGTATATATAAAGACTTTATATGTATTATATATCATTATACATATCATTATTATATATCTTTACTTATATGACTTTGAAGCTTTATTAGATAGAAAGATATTGAATTTTGGCCGATGGAATTCGTTTCTTAACCACTGTTTGCCTGTCAAGTAAATCTGTTTGTGATGAATTGTGGACAAATCGCAAACTTTTGGTATTGAGTCTGCAAAGGGTGCGCAATATATACAGAATTGTCTTTCTCTGAATCTTTGTCAACCGGCTGCCGAAATTGGATTAACTAATTTCCGGCATCAGATATGGTTTTTGCAAGAATCTTACTTGATCTTAGTTTAGGATTGTAAATATACATTATAGTCATGCACGTTCTGATACCTTACCTACAAATTTTAAAGTTTGTACAAAATCTAAATTGGTTCACAACTTTTTGGTGAGTCATGAGATTGACCTCAACTTATGTTTGGCTAATATTTTGTAAAGTTTTACATAACTAATACAAATATCTGATTTTGATATACCAGTTCTCGTACACCTCAAAGAATACTTTGGCGGCAGGAACAATAAAAGAGAATATGTCTTCCTGTGTTAAATTATATTAAAATATGGCTCAACGTGTTCAAGTGGATGTTGGGTGACTTAGGGTCAGAGTAGAATACTTGAGTCGATTCACCCGATAAACCTGATGCAATAGTGTTAAAATTCTATACTTATCTATACTACATCGGCCTCAAATATAAAAAACACCCTGTAGTTAGAATATGCAAAAACCCTCCCATATAAATCGACACATTTAGTACTAAATCATATTTCTTCTAAAACTTTTTTCTGATAGATGTGATAAGCTTCAACACACACATTAGATAGTAATTTGGAAAAATCTATTAACTGGGGAAAATGGACGAGATTTCCATGCCCATTCTGGTACCTCCCATATAAAAGCTTGCTGGCCGTTCGTGTTTTTAATCCGATAAATCGCGTGAAACACTTCCAATCTTAATGAAACAAGATACAAAACTTCATGTCATCAAATTCCAATCACTGATTAAGACAAGGGCGATTTTGGCACGCCGATTTTGGTCCTTCACATACAAGAGTATTTCGGCACGAGAAGTCCAACAAAACCGAACCAACCCCTATAAATTTCTGTACAAGACAATATTTAGTCAAATGCCAGGCTTCTGAGCAAAATAAGCGGCTTCCTTGTACCTCCCATACCAAGGTTGGGCGGATGACTTCTTAATCGACACGATAGCTGTTGTAAACCACAACCGATCGTAACGAAATTTGGTACTAGGTAATATTTTTCTAAAACCTACTGCGTTATTAATAATTGACTACTGTGCCATGGCCAGTTTCGTACCTCCCATAGAAAAGTTGGGCGTGTTTCCGGTTCGTTGACTCGATATCTCGAGTAAACCACAACCGGTCCTAATAAAATTTAGTCCTAATCAATCGTAGTAAACAATTAACAACTTCGCCATTCCCATTTCTGTACCTGCCATGTAAATATTGGGCGGACAATTGGTTGGTAGTCAAAAAAATTCCCCCAATCCAATGTGGGTATTTAATAATATTTAGCTAACTATTGTGGGTATTTAATAATATTTAGCGCAATGCCAATCTCCTATATGGTCACAATGGTGACGGTTTTTGACAGATCTCGGACGCAGTATATGACTTAGGGTGACGCAGTATTTGACTATATGAGTCGGTTCACCCGACTGAAATTTATGTACTGGGTTATATAAATTTCAATCCCCAAAGCTCTCAAAAAGTTATTACTACACCCTGGAAAATCTGTCAATACAAATATAGCGTATTTGTGTTTGTCACAAAATTTAATGTACTTGTGCCCAAACACAATGTGTTTACAATTTAATATCACATGTTTGAAAAACAATTAATTGTCTTTTGTAAACTGCTGAAATCAACCACGTTCCACACAGCAGAGGAACAAACAAGTACCACATCATCAATTCATGAAAACAATGCTTGCAAACAAGTACATCATTCCTGCAATATCTTGGTGAGGCCTTTTTTAAAGCGAAAATATACTTTTGAATGTATGACATAATTTAAAATGACCTCTGCATTATTGATATAATTTAAATAACTTTACTTTGTTGTTTACATTTTACTAAACGTAAGAATATTCATATTTGGGACTTGTTTTGGATTTTCTTTTACCAGTTTGGGGATTATTAAAATATACTTGTGGCAACCCTGCTGCTTACTTAAATTATCGTTAGCAACAGGCAGTCTCCTGATAATGATGACGACGATGTTATTGCTACAACTGCTGATGCGGCGGGTACGTCTACTACTCCTGTTGGTGGTCCTATCATTGATTTTGATGACGATACTGCTAGTAACCTCCGTAATGTTGATGCCATTGTTAGAACTGTAAAGGATAAATGTAATGATGATGGTTATAATCATTACTGTCGACAAAGGATGTTTGGTGATTAATTTGTGATTTTTCTTCAGTTTGGAACATCAAGCTTTTAGAGACATTAATTTATATGGGATTCGTTTGTGTCAATAAATGAAGTGAATATATCTTCACTTTGTTTTAACTTTTGTATGAACCTATTTAAAATTCTAAGAGTTTAAGAACATTTAAAATTGATATGTTTATAAGCATTAGTTAAGATCTCTACGAACAAATTGTAATTTGGCAAAAAAGTAATGTAGTTTTCTACAAACTACTTAACAAGTATTAAAAATTTATAAATTGAACTAAATTTCACTGTGTAATAAGGTATATTGACAATAAAAAAGTTGCAGTTACGAGGCTTAGCCACCCTAACCAATTTTCTATGGAGACCCGATATTCAAAGCTCAAAATTTCGTTAAATATATAAAGAATAAATGTTTTCTCCCGCGATGCAGTTGAAAAAAGATTTAAATGCAACTGTGTATTTAAATTTTCATCAATCAATGGAAAAATATAAACATTTAGAGCTAGGATTTGAACTCACATTGACGAAAAATCGGTTCGAATTTTCTAAATTTTTTTACAAAATCTGCAACTGAATTTCAATTGTTTTACAAAACAATATCCCACAAAATTTTAGTGAATTAGTTGAGGCACAAAATGAAGTCAGTCTTGATTAAGAAAGTTACTTCGACGAATTGTACAATATTACGAGAAAACAATTTAATTTCTTGAGGCCGTAAAACATTCCAGACAGAAAAAATAGAGTTTTTGAAGATTTAGTTTACCACCCAAATAAGTTCATCCAGAGGACTGGATGCGAAATGGTGCAAACAGGGCATATATGACATATTAGGGTACCTCTTAAGAAGCAATCATGCATTCATAGATACCAGTACAAGCGCGAACAAACATATATTTTCCTCCACAACATATAAACAGATTTTGTTCCTATAGTTTGAAAAATACTTTACCACAATACCACAAATATATAATATTATTATTCCTGAAAAAATGCTTAACGCAGGAGTAAAACATTGAGAAATTCGTGGAAAACGCACGAATTCTACGACGTTTCACTGAAGTGATATTCTAAGAGATCTTCTTATATTTGTTTATAATTTTTAGACCTTTTGAACACGAAATTTTTAACGTAGAATACGTTATACGGTAAGGTAGGGGTGTTGATCTGGAGCACAAAATTTTGAGAAAATGTTTGTCACTTTCATTATAAGTTTTTAATACTTTATGGATGCATTGAAGAAAATTCAAGTATGGTCGTAACATATTTAATATGTCTTCTTTTGATTTGTATTTAAATAATCATATTGCCTACATATAATTTTTTTGATTCTATAAGTAAATCAAAATTTAACTCCTTCAAATTTTGTATTAATTTTCATATGCTTTGTATTTTATGTATTATAACATCATGTGTAAGAGCAGTACGATTATCCGTGTGTTCATCACAGAACCAGTGTGAGAAAGAGGAGAAGTATAATGACAATGCATGTTTTATGTGAACATTACAGAACCAGTGTTGCCACATGCAGTATTTACACTTGTTTTCAAAAGTGCATCGAATTGATATAAAGTGTACCCAAATTTTGTTAAAAACTATCCTAAATTTTTAACATAAAAATTAAAGATAAATTTGATAGATTTAAATCATTTATCAAAAATTATATCTAATTCATATATTTTAATTGCAAAATGACTAACGTATTCTATCTTTACTAAATATTTTCCAACTGTACTAATGTTTTAAAACTTGCCCTTAAAATGATTATCCTCCACATCAATATAATCATATAAAGGGTGTTTTTTTAAGTTCTATAGAAAATGAAATTACAAAAAAAAACACAAACAATTAAATTTTAATCGCATAAATTTTTTTACTCGAACGATCAATACACCACATTAAAACCAGAGTATGATTTAGACCATATAGCCAGCGCGGCTGTTCATATCCAATTTTGGTATGTCACGAATGACATGAACAATTATGACCTCGAAGGCGGCAATTGTTACTGGGTTAACAGCATAAGTGACTTCTCGTAGTCCCACAGGAAATAATAGAGAGGTGTCGCTTTGAAGGTCAATAGGCAGGCCCATCTCTTAACATCGGCTTGTCGCCAAATTTTGATTTCAATAAATCGATGGTTGCGGCCGCTGTATGGTGTATGGCACTTACCATTATTCTGTCGAATCTCGGCCGAATCTATGTCAACTATATTTTCAAACAAAAAACCGCTGATCTTGGTGCGGTAACGATGTCCACTGACCGTAACGTGAGCTCCGTGAAGAAATAGGGTCCGATAATTCCACCAGTGTGTAAGCCGCGTCAAAGGGTGTATTTTCTGGATGTAATGGAGTCTGCACGGTATATTATGGATTGGTCTCGCTCTGTATGCGGCAATATTGTTTAGTAACAAACCCGTTAGGCCAAATATGTGCCTCATCGCTGAACTCAGTTTTGTGATAAAACATTGGGTCAGTGTCAGTTTTGTGATAAAACATTGGGTCAGTGTCACACCCCAATCGGTGAGAGAACAACATATATGATAGTGCCGTGTGTAGGGTATAGCCCAAGATGTTTGCGCAAAATTTTCGTTTACAGCTAGGATATTGTTTTCAGTACGCATATTCTTTCGACGAGTCGATGTTATTGCATCAATTAGAGAGTACTCGTATGTGGAATGAAATCTATCCACAGTTCGACGGATGGCTTGCTCAGACGGACGAATATGTGCCCCATAAAATCTACGAAGTAGGCAAAAAAACACATTTTATTTTAAACCTTAAAATTAAAACTTTTGAATTAAGTCAAGTTTTAAAACAGTTTTCAATTGCAACAAAAAATCATCTACAGTAGTATAGAGTAACAAACTCAAATAATCTATACAACAGTGACATTTTTGAATCAACTAGCCTAATAAATAAATAATAATATTTTACAAATCTTTTACTTAATTCCTCATTTTGTTTTAGTACTTATGACAACATTTCATTGAAGGGGGTCCAAAGGGTAAACAAATATTAATCAATCCAACAATCTCAAATAAACTAGAAACTGGCCAAGGGTGTCAATTGACAGCGGAGAAGCCACAACTGATTAATAGTTTTAAATATCAAATATGGATAATTCATTTCCAGTTTTTCTGTTTTCAGCTTTACGCAACAAAGAATTCTACACTAATCACATATACAGGTTCAGACTCTAAGGATTATTTACAATGATAGAGAAAAAAAACCTAAATCCAAATAGAAAAACTCATGTAAAAATAAAATTTTTGCTTATAAATACAATAGCGTGGCAACAAATTCACAGACACCCCCCACCATCATTTCTATGAAGCGTCAGAACGTGGAGTACAGGAAATATAGATGAAGAGAAAATGCAAAGGATGGAAAAATATTTTCCAACTAAATAGAAGACAGTCGAGAAACACACTAATACACATACATATATGGTCAGACACTAAAGATTATTTATAACCTATTCAGAATCACACACCCACCTACTCTTCAACACGTAAAATTTCAATCAAAGAATCCCGGTGGGTGTGATTTTTAGAATGTCTCACATATTTCAGTTTCATGTATGAAAGCTGCAGGAGGATGCTTTCGATACAGCAATTTATATAATAAAATATTTTAACAAATATATATCTTACGTGTACTCTTTTACTTTACAGTTATTTGCGAAGAATTACGTATTAATCCACAAAATACCCGGCGACGCGGCTTTTGTGGAATGTGTCACCCCTCGAGGTATGCCCGAATTAGTGGTCAAATGTTCGCTAACCAAATTCTTGAAATGGTGGCAAGGAAGCGAATACGTACAGCAGATGTTGGCATTTTAGCACTTCAGGACGCCAAATAAAGTGATGAGGGTTAATAACAGTGAACAACTAAACTCCCAGTCAGAATACACCCATCGGCAGTAGCAACATTAAAACTTCATGGAAAGTGTTAGATGAAATTGCCCGCATATGTTAAGGCAGACAGCAGACCATAATATACAGTGTCATAAGCGATTAAGGGGCGACATTTTAACAATTTCCCACCATTATCAAAATCTCTGACAATCATAGAATGAGAGCCAACCGACACAAATAACTGCCAATTTGTAGGGAATTTAAAATGTATAACTGTCGATTAGCTCTAATCTAGCATGGCGGCAATGGGACATATAATTTTTAGAACAAATTTAATTTTAGAAATTCAGTTAAATTTAACCTTTTACATTTCTGGTCGCATTGTAACAACAGAATCAGTTTTACATTCAAAATGTTTACGCCCCTGGATTTGAATTTTTGTCAGCTTCCAACTAGAGGTTGTGTGATTCGATATATATTATGGAAGATAAGACAAAGTAAGAATGATATGCTTGGTCTTTCAAAGTTTTATAATAGGGTGATAAGCGACGTGCAGAAGATGAGGAAATGCCAGCTATAAGTAAACCCTGTATTCGGAAGAAACTTGAAAAACTTTGTGAGAATTATCGAAACGCAATGAAAAATCCCTCCCATTATCATGGCAAGGAGTGGAAAGAACTGTTTTGTCTTTCCTCATGTAAATGTAATTGTTCAACCGACATACATATGCCATTAAAAGCCTGGAAATTTTACGTGGATCAATCTGAACCGAGACAGTTATATCTCACTACAAATTATATTAACGTAGTACTATGTGATTCATCTTTTGAGAATACAGACCTTGAATGCAATTTTTCTAATATTGTAATGTACAAATAAATGTATGTAATGTACAATTTAGGAAAATTCTATATATTTTTTGGGAGATATTGGAAAAACGATGACATGCCGAATATAATTTACTCTCCTTTCAGTGGAAGACAGAAAGTGGTCTGCGGGAACCTTATAATCGCTAGCGATCAGTCGGTGCGGGGTTCGTGTCCTTTTCCATCTACCCTCGTGATAATTATATGTATTTAAAATAGACTCCCTATTTATTACAAAAACCATATGCTACTTTAAATGGCCAGTAATAGTTATGTTCGAAACTATCACATAGATAGAATGAATCTACAACAAATTGGTATTGATCATTATTTAGAAAAATTGTTTTAGTACAGTTCCGGGTATTAATGGAACTGTCTGCCTCATAACCCACCCAATCCATCATCTCAGTGGCAAATAACTTCAGTCTAGGTTCCCACAACATTTTCTAGCCTACCCTAACGTTGGAACCATGATAGAAAAGCTGACTTTATTTAACTCATCATATTAGGAATTCAAATGGTTTATTAATCCCATACAAGATTGGTTCAAAGAACATAAAATGATAATTACATATATAAAAGTATTACAGATTCATACTGATTTGTTTAAATAAACTAAACACTTACAGTATAGCATTATCAAATTCCACTTGATTAGTGTTAACAATTAACTTTATATTTTGCCTAATTTCTTATTTGGTTCTTCTTTTTCTTTTTCTTTTGTTTTTTTTCTTTTTTTACATTTAGTTTACACGTTCAAATGCAATATAATACATAGACCTGGAACATGAGTTTTGGATTTACTTCCTTCAAGGTGTCCAGACTTAGTTACGTTACGTGTACGTTTAATTAAATGTTAAACAAACTAAAATGTATGAAATCACGAAGTAGTATAAGTCAGAAAAGATCACTGAACGCATACCAAGTGACACTATCAAAACAACAGCATGAAAGAAAGAATTGTCAAACTTTGCTAAAAGGATGACGTCATAATTATTCATTGATAATTTCCATGCTCACTACTTCACTTATTTATTTATTTTTTTCTTGATTTTACTACTTGCAAGAATTTGTCAAACAATAGAAATGTTCGAAAAAGCTCCCTCGCTTCGATGATAAAGATACTGATGATGTAATCGCAATCGATGTTGCTAGGAGAAGATGATTATTAGATTCTACTAAGATTCTTTTAAGTAATGTTTTTAGTATTTTTGCATCACTCGGAGGCTGTGATAAAGATTTTGATAATATTTAATCAAGAACATGATTATGAATTTAATATTGAGTGTTCTCCTTAGTTGTCCTTTTCCTATTTTACCGCGGTTTCAATTCGTCTGTAACAGCAATACGTAAACAAAATTATTGAATGTAATTCGTATGGTTTTTTAGGTGAAGAGGGGATGGGTACTCAGCAAAACAAGGCAATGCGTATAATATCTGAGTTTAGAGAGATTTCCTTCAGACCATATCAGAGTAGAGACGATGGCATCTCCACACTCAACGAAATATTTTAACCCGTTGTCACTGTTGCCCAATTTCAGCGGATTAAACTTCACTACGTCCGATAAATGTATATATCTGTGATCGGTGTTCGTTTGCCGACCACAGCGGTCAGTGAGAGCGGTTGTGAGAGCTTCTGGAAATCACCGAAGATATTCTTCCCAAGTGATTTCCATCTAGTCTTGCATTACTGGTGTCAATTAAAAGTTTAATTCTGCTACGGACTTTTTTTCGTGGTTGGTATTTGGGAAGGTTATTTTCACTTCAGATGGGTATAGTCCAAGGAATTCGTGGAGTCGTGGTTAGTTTGATCTTTACGAAACCCGGAAAACCCAGGTGGACGGCGATCTAATATCTGTGCGAGAAAAGAAGTGACTGAGTGTATGTTCTACTGATAATTCTACATTTTCATGGAATACCTGTCACGTGTGTTTTTCTCCCACGAATATTTCACTCCAGGGTAACAAACCCCTAGAATTTTCGAAGCGAGTATTTAATTTTAGCTATTTGAATTGAAACACTTTGTATTCTTCTGGACTGATGTTGAAATTCTCTAAACCGAATTACTAGAATTTTCAAAACCACTTTCCCGTACAATTTCCTTATCGGATTTTGTGGCAATTTAATGTTTTACGGCCTTATTCATAGAAAAACATTAAATTAGCTCTAAATCATTTATAAATTATTGAAAGCTATAAGGTTTGACGAAGGATTTATAAGTACCGTGTTCATAATGAGTATTTTAACTAGGGAACAGATTATTGACTGACAACCCTGTTTTATGTAGTCTCACAGTGTTTGTGATGTAAAAACAAGATGATGAGAGTTACATGGCTCTCAATACCAAAGACATTCGAGAATCGATCGTTATCGATACACTTAGGTATTAAGGAAAAATGTCATTTTGTACTATATCAACTCAGTACCTCTGTAAATTTCTAATCTATAATAACGTCGTACAATTTCCATGTTTTCGATTGTACCCACTATACTTAAAGCCACAGATTAACTATTTGAGTATTATCCTCACGATATATGTATAAAGGGGCCCTTAGACCTGCGGATAAGTTGCTCGACTTAAGAAATATTAGCTAAAGAATGAGTTAACTAGTCGATAACCAAATATAAGGTTAATCGGATAAAATGCTCATCACTATTAGTGATTGCAACATTACTTATTCCTGTTTAACAACATATCAGGTTTGGCAACATTAGTGCATATCAACCCACGAAGTTCGTCAACATGTACACGAGTTCAGTGGTATATTAATGGTTGTGGTTGGATATATAACAACTGGTTGGGACTGAAATTAACCGCTGCAGGTTGAAAATTGTATTATAGGTGGTGTTACGCTTAGATAGAAACACGTAATTGCTGGGGGCAGCATAAGTACTGCAATGTGAAAAATTGTAAGGACATCCCGTCACGATGGTTGGAGGGTGAAATCGTTTACCACAATATCATCAGTGAAAGTTGTGTAGAAAGCAAATCTTCTGATCAGTATAAACCTACAAAAAATGACTTATTCTCAACATCAATTGAAGATTAGAAAGACTTAAGGGGCGTCCGCGAGATTTCACTTCCGAATTTGGGTTCGGCATTGGATAGGGAAAATAAATCAAATCGCTTCGGTGCTCATTTCGCTACAACATTGATGAAAGATTTAAATGTTCCTAGCATAGCTATATGACGGCATAAAATAAAATATGAACGAGCTAAGTCAAAAGCTGTATCCTTAAAATCTACAACGATATACTTCAAGGAATATCATTGGAACAACGATATACTTCAAGGAATATCATTGGAACGTTTGAAACAAATTACAGTTAATAAACAGGTTCGTAACACTCAAATAATTGAGGAGAATATAACAGTTGTAATGTAGCTAAATTAACACTACCATGGTTATTTTTCTCCCACTTATGGCAGATTTATCTCCTTATGTCTTAATGTTTCTGTTGAATTTACAATTCTTATTAGTGTTTTTTTTTTGAAACTCATTGTCATGGTACATTTTATGTAAGAAAATCTATTGTTTGGATGTAATTTTTATAGTATCCAGATCACTGACCCCCAGACCGAAAAGTGTCATACTGTGAGAATATTAATAAAACAAAACAAACTTTGCTTTCAGGTGGGATCTGCGATAATTTTTTTTGGATCTATACAAATTAAAGCCACATTATTGTACGTATATCTAAATGTTAAGTACCAGAGTGTAGAATCAGGCAAATATAAGCTTCGAAATGAGCATTCATAACTTATACATAAAATGAAAAACTTTGGTTCTGTTTTTGTTTTTAATTACATTACATTACATGCGGAAACCTTTTTTTTTTGTTATTCCTTAAAAGAAACTAAAATGGTCTTAATTCTTGACCTATGAACTAAGAAATTTTTTGAATTGAGTTCATTATGTATATTTTTTTTTTTGAAGCAATTAGGATAATGTGGAGATCAAATATTTTCTATGGTTATATTCAGGGAAATTTTTTTGACGTGACAACGTCTTAAATTAGGTTGCGGCTGGGAGTCACTTATGAAAAAGTGTAACGCCCGGTAACGTTACGATGAGTCACCGAACACAAGTAAACGCAATGTGTTTACTTGTGTGCCAGAAACGATTTGCTTTGCTGGCTTCTAGAGGCTGTTGGTCGGTGGTGTGAGTGTTTTTGTTTTTTGGCACATCATATATATGACGACTGAGCAAGTATGTATGTGCGTATATATGTGCGTGTGTATGAATATTGATTTAGATCAGTCTGCATTGGATAAGGTATTATTTTTTGTTTTTTTTTGTTTTTTGTTTTTTGGCTTTATGATATGTGTAGTGTATGTTTGTGTGTAGAAATTTTCATATGAATTAGGTAGCCAAAACGAAACAGAGAGCTGCGGTCGGCTTTAAAAACGATATGCGAATATGATGAATTGAAATACTTTTTGGTTAGCAAATTATTTTCTTTTGTTTTTAATAAAAGAAATGTTTATTTTTTATAATAAAAGAAATGTTTATATTTTATAATAAAGGATATGTTTATTGTTTATAATGTCACATTTGATAATGTGTTCATAGAAATCGCACAGGTACCTAGATGGTGTTGAAATTACTTCTATTTTCTAAACCATAAGTTTCAATAAATGTTAAAACATCGCCCGTGAGTTCTAACACTCATTGGGCAAGTGAGTTCATTGCACTCCTATTGTGCAATTTAATTATATTCATATCAATAAATATTCTACCGAGAAAAAGACGTTGTCACGTAAAATCTTCGCCCGTAAAACCGACTTTACAGGCAACAATTTTTTAGAAATATTTCAGGATTAGCACCTGTTATTCAGATAAATTATTTTGAAATACCAGTCGCCTTTTAAACGCCTCAACTTATACCACATGACTGATGGAAAATATCAAATATGAAAAAACCAATGAAACCATTTTTTTTGGTTTTAATAGGTTGACTTGAACTTTCAAAGCAATTTAGCAAATTGCATGATAAATTTAATATTTTGAAACGCAATTCTTGCCAATATAATTCACCTTACACAATTGTCTTCTGTCTCTAAGAGATACTGATCGAAAATTGCTTTTCGATATCCTACATTTATTAAGTCGCTTCAAACTTTAAAATTTTCGCAATTGGGGGATGCGACAACCCTATCAACAGAGAGGACTTCGACGGATTTGATTTCGAATACATCCCTTGAATGAATGTATGTAAGACTCGGTATTTGCTGGCAACATTCATGTTTGGAATCGGGAGTAGTAAAGGGTTTTTCAATAAGAGCGCTACAAAAGTTTTTTTAAATAAAACAAAACCGGTTTTAGATACCAATGAAATTCTTTATTCCTGTGAAAGTACGTTCGATGCCATTATGTATGGAACTCGATTTCTTTTGCATGGCCGCCACGGGCACGTTTGCAGAAGTCCAGACGCTGAACCCAATTTTCGACGGTTTTCAAGCATAAATCGGCCGATACTGCTGCAATTTCATGTTCGATATTCGTACGAAGTTCATCAATCGTCGCTGGCTTGTTGGTATAGACCATTGACATGACGTAGCCCCACAGGAAATAATCTAACGTCGTCAAATCGCACGACCGAGGCGGCCACTCGACTGGGCCATTTCGTGAGACGACACGTTCACCAAACTTGGTTTCCAATAAATTGATTGTGGCATTCGCTGTGTGGCTTGTGGCGCCGTCCTGTGGGAACCACATGTCGTCCAATTCCATATTATCCAATTCGGGCCAAAAATATTCGGTTATCATTGAACGGTAGCGATTCGCATTCACAGTAATGTGCCGGTCTTGATCATCACGGAAGAAGTACGGCCCAACGACGCCGCCGGCCCATAAACCGCACCAAACCGTAATTTTTTCGGGATGCAATGATGACTCATGGATTACGTGTGGATTGCTGTCTGACCAATATCGCATATTTTGCTTATTGACGAAGCCATTCAGCCAGAAATGATGGTCTGAGTTTAAACTAACATATGGGGGGATTTTTTTTGTTCAATGGGAAATTTTCTAGGTTGAGCCTGTTTATTACATATTGTAGTTTTGAACCGAATAAAAAGTAAATTTAGAAAAGCCAAAGTGGGAGAAATTTTAAAAAATAACGTTTTCTTAAATATGTGCGTATTCTTAAAAAAAATAACTTTTCTGAAAAAAAACTACCTACTGATGTTCTTAAATAGTGTACCTTTTATTAAAAAAATCACCTCATCTTAAAGAAGTACCTTTACTTCTAAATTTTCTTAAAAAAAGTAAATTTTCTTAAAAAAACTAATTTATTTTAAATACGTACCTTTTCTTAAAAAAAAAAATTGTTGCCTGTAAAGTCGGTTTTACGGGCGAAGATTTTACGTGACAACGTCTTTTTGTCGGTAGAATATTTATTGATATGAATATAATTAAATTGCACAATAGGAGTGCAATGAACTCACTTGCCCAATGAGTGTTAGAACTCACGGGCGATGTTTTAACATTTATTGAAACTTATGGTTTAGGAAAATAGAAGTAATTTCAACACCATCTAGGTACCTGTGCGATTTCTATGAACACATTATCAAATGTGACATTATAAACAATAAACATATCCTATATTATAAAATATAAACATTTCTTTTATTATAAAAAATAAACATTTCTTTTATTAAAAACAAAAGAAAATAATTTACTAACCAAAAAGTATTTCAATTCATCATATTCGCATATCGTTTTTAAAGCCGACCGCAGCTCTCTGTTTCGTTTTGGCTACCTAATTCATATGAAAATTTCTACACACAAACATACACTACACATATCATAAAGCCAAAAAACAAAAAACAAAAAAAAACAAAAAATAATACCTTATCCAATGCAGACTGATCTAAATCAATATTCATACACACGCACATATATACGCACATACATACTTGCTCAGTCGTCATATATATGATGTGCCAAAAAACAAAAACACTCACACCACCGACCAACAGCCACTAGAAGCCGATACTGATTGCAGATACTGATTCTACGACTAAAAGTAAGTATGATTTGAATGAAATATTTTGTTCGGTTCATGATAGATGGTGTTGTAATCGATGAAATTCAATTTTTTCAATTTCTCCCCCTTAGAACACACGCATTCGATTCTGCAATATGTTTGAAATAAAAAACATCACGTTATCATTTTGAACACTTATTTTAAGCTAAAATTATTTTATTCACCTACCTTTTACATTAATAAATTGTTTTGATGACGAATTTCGAGTATTTGCAATGATAACGTGATGTTTTTTATTTCAAACATATTGCAGAATCGAATGCGTGTGTTCTAAGGGGGAGAAATTGAAAAAATTGAATTTCATCGATTACAACACCATCTATCATGAACCGAACAAAATATTTCATTCAAATCATACTGACTTTTAGTCGTAGAATCAGTATCTGCAATAAAAAATATGGCTTCCTATCTTAGTTTAAAAGTTACCCCCGCCCCATCTACAAAGGGGGGGGTGGGGGACTATTTTTTTTTGCACTAATGTATTTCCCCCGCGGTATGATTAAATTTTGAATATGGACATTTTTTCTGTAGAGTGGCTATTTTTCGAGATATTTGATCTTCTCAGTTTAAAAAAAACACCCTGTATATTCTTTCAAAGGGACCTAAAAATATGCTTTTTTAAAAAAATACTTTCAATATAATAAAAAGTTTCTTAAAAAAAGTTTATCATTGTACAAAAAGTATCTCTTCTTAAAGATCCATTTAAATTACAGTATTTTTCAACGGGCGCCTTGGGCGTGTTGGAACTAACTAGTACATAATATATAGCGAAAAGAACTTCGTTGCAACCAGGTGTCCCCTGACACCTCATGTAATTTTTGATGTGCTAACATCTATAGCGGCGTATAGGGACTAAATCTATCATAGTCAACACATGCAAACAACACACAGACAGGTTTTCTGCTGCCACTAGAACCAGATTTTATGCTGCTGCTAAAACCAGATTTTATACTGCTGCTAAAACCAGATTTTATGCTGCTGCTAAAACCAGATTTTCTGCGACTGCGAAAGAGAATAATGACGTGTTAAACAAAAATGAGCAAGCAAGAGAGCAATGTCAGAGTGGTGTGTCAGGGCTGATGCAACGAAATTGTGTCTATAGCGTATGTATTAACATAATAATGTATGTATGCACATGTGTCTGTTGCTGTTGTTGAACGGAGATATAAAGCATAGCCATGCAAAATTTCATTTGCAAGCTCATGGGCTTGCGCAGTCGACGTTATGGTGACACACTAATACGTCAGCTACTTCGTACAAAGTATGTGTGATGTTGTGTGTTTGGCTGCGTCGTTGCTGTTGATATGGCAAACATGTGGTTTAGTGACACACGTATATGTCAGCTACTTCGGAGAGAGTATGTGTGTGTTGTGTGTTTGGTTGTTTCGTTGTTGTTGCTATGGCCAAACAAAGCGAGTCATTTGATGGTCATCATTGCCCGGTGTATACAAAAACAAGTAGCAACGGTGTTATGTGTATGGATTTATGTAAAATACCATTGTCGAAATGGTGCATTTATATTGAAATATTCCATAAAGAGAAAAAGACTCGTTTATGCTCTTTTACTCAGACTCTCTACATGAGAGCGGAAAGAGAGTGCAATAAGTTGTATATACAATTCAATACGTTTTGTCTTCGCTCTGATTATAACAAAACAAAAACAATTATATCAGTGAGCTAAATATAGCTTTATTTATTTTAATAATATTAAATCTAACAAATACTATTTTTTTTATTTTCCAATGTAACATTTATTAATATGTTCATAGAAATCGAACAGGTAACAAAAAGGTGTTAACACATCGGCCATGAGTTCGAACACTCATTAATTTTTTGTTATTTGTTTTTATCGAGCGAACTCATCGCCGCCACTCTTTCCAGGCCCTACAAACCGAGAGGGGCACTTCCCAATAACGTGAGGACAGCGTACTCATGATAGACCCGTCTATACCGGGAGAGCAAGGATCAAAGCGATCAAATCAATAAAGGGAGCCAATATAATACATCGAACCAATTAAATTATTTTCATTTTCATAAATATATAACATAAATATTAAACTAAAATAAATATACTGTCATTAAAATAATCTTTTACAAATAACAAAAAATTTAATACACAAAAATAGAATAACCTCAATTATATTGTAAAATGTAGAAAAGCGAAGCAGAATGATAAGCAGCAAGTCACACATCATTGATAGTTATCTAACTACACAGTGCGACAAATGGTGGTGGTCAGTGATTGGTGGGAATTCTGCTTATCGGAAAAAGTTGTATCGGGCAAACAAAAGTTATACGTGTCCTGGCGATTCACTGGGTCCTGGTTAGGATTTGAGATATATCGATTTGAAAATAATAAAAAAATTTTAATTATTGTCCGAATATCGCAAAGTTATGTTCAGCAAAGTTGATAACCTCAACGCCGGCTACAACGTATTCAACAAATTAAGCGGTATTTTTGAGTTTCCTTGAGTGGGACCCTGGAAAATCAGTTCGTTATATTTTGTTCGTATGTTATCTACCAAAACTCAATTGAAGTGATCACAAAGTGTTTGTTTTTTTTTTAGAGTAGGAAAAAAGAGTTTAAATAAAGCCTAACTCGTCTCGCCAGCCTGATTTCCCTCATGGAGTCACCGGTAAGTTTATAGTCAGGTGGCCTTTTTGAGCGTTGAGCTCAAAAATACTCATAAAGTTCAACGTGTAGCTCATTCTTTATTAGTCACATATGTGTTTCTGTGTGGTATAGTTCTGTTCTCTCCGTTTACTAGGCATTTTACCTCCGTCTTCTGTTGTCGTACATGTTTTATAAACGTTCAAATAAAAGTATCTTTCTTGCTGTCTATACTTTCGGATGAGGATCTGTCTTCATCTGGGAAAAATTAATTGTTGTTATTTAGTCAGCTAACTTCAATTTCACCTTCATATTCATTGTCGGGATTGTACGTGTTTTGGGATTACCACCAAATTGCCTATACCAGACTTTTGCATATATATTGCGATTCCATGGGCATGCCGACTTGATGGAAGCGCTTGCCATCTTCATCCGACTCTGACTTGGTGGCGTATTTGAGATGATAATTCAAGGACTGAATTTTGAGAGACATGTTCACTGCAATTTTCTGGAAGTATTGCAACATCTTGATCACAAGAGCGGGGTAATTTAGTGTTCGATAACTTCCCAAAAAATATCGTACGGCTTTCTTCTCTGCCCTCCACGCAAGGTAATCACAACCAACTAAAGCGTCTTTAAAGTCATTTGATGTCAGCAGCTTTCGTATGTCGGGCCCATTCAGAACAGTTTCCTTAAATTTTTCTTCGCTCATTCTTGGTTAATTCACAGTGGCCTTGATAAAATTTTTGACGGTTATCAGTTTGACATGGAGATGGGGCATGAGCACGTTATCCATTGGCAATAATAAATCATTTACGCAGTTGCGTCTTTTCTTCATTGGATGTTGAAAAAGCCAGTCATACGTCTCGTCTTGGTGTCCTTTAAATCAGGTATTCCAGAGACATAAGTAACGCATATGTTTCGTATACTCTCCATGGAGATTTCTTGGCATCGCCACGACTTTCAGACCACAACTGATACGCCACATGTGATCAGTGTAGCAAACTTTATCCACAAATATTTTCATAGAATCGTATGTTTCACTCATATCTGTACTTTAGCCAATGGGAATGCTTGGTTTTTTATTAAGTTTATGTAGAAAAACGGCTTCCAAGCATGATTTCGAAGAATCGATGGACATTCTCCAATCAGCTGTAACGTAATTAGTGCACATCGCCATAAAGCCCAAGTGCAAAAACCAAAAACGAAAATTGTTGTTCGTAGAATTTTGCTCCACAACTAAATGTAGGCAAAATCCACTTGTTTTTTGTCCAGTCTAAATGTTTTATTACATGATTTTAATTCAGTTTTGTTACTTAACTTTCGAGAACAATTATGAAAAACTGATTTTCCACGGTCTCACGCAACGGAAACCAAAACTATCGCATTCAGTTACTGACTATGTTGTAGCCGGCATTGAGGTTAACAACTTTACTTAACATCAACTATGCGTTATTAGGACATTTGATGGTCAAAATGCATGCGAAAGGCAAAAAAAAAATTAAAATTTCACCTATACACTACATACTAACTTCAAATCGATATATCGATTCCTAGACCTGACCCAACAAAATGCCGTGACACATATAACTATTTTTTGACTATAACTATAACTAGTTTTTCGGATAAACAGAACCGGAAGATCAAAAATTTAGGGATACGGGACATAAAGGCACTAAAAATTCCATATTCAGCAGCCTGCATCTTTTGCAATTTGTAACCAATTGCAGAATTTTAAAATGGAAATGGGAGTTAGACATCTTGAGATATAAAAAGAACTCATGACAATAGTGGTTTCTTAACTAAAGAAGTTTTTTTGAGCAATTTATAAAAAAAAAGTCCAAAAATTAGCTATTTTTTTGGTTCACTTGAATAAAGGCACTTTATTATTTTCTTATTATTTTTAAAGTAAGCAATGATTTTTTGTAGGGAGCGTTTGTTTGTTACAATTTATTACATCTTAATCATTTTACGAGCCAAAATGGCAAAACAAAAAATTTGGAATCTATCGGGAAAAACTAAAATCGATGTTTACCGTTCTGAAGGATATCCAATAGCTAAAAAAATTGGACGGAGCCCAACAGTTGTCGACAATTACATCAAGGACCGCGAGGGGTATAGAAAAAATTTTAGGGGAAAATCATCAGAATTGCTTCTAATATTGCCTTACCCTTGTCAAAAATAACAGCTCAAGCTAGAGCGGAAATGCGAGCAAGTCATCAGTACGTAAAGAAATAAAGAGCTGTGGGTATCCTAAATAAGGTGTGCGAAGTTAGCCCCCCATTTTTAGAAATAAATATTTTTGAAGATTGTTCTGAATTGTTCTAGGATTGTTCTACAATGTTCCAAAACGAAGATTTTCTAAAATATAATTTGTACCGGTAAATCGAAACAAATTATATTTTAGAAAATCATTGTTTTGGAACAGTGTTTAGAACAACCGCAAAATTTTTTTTTCCTAAAGTGAGGTGCAAATTTAAAATTGGTTTTTTTCGATTTACCGGTACAAATTATATTTTAGAAAATCATTGTTTTGGAACAATGTTTAGAACAACTAGAACAACCTAGAACAACCGCAAAAAATTTTTTTTACAGAAATGGGGTGCAACTTTAAAATTGGTTTTTTTCGATTTACCGGTACAAAATATATTTTAGAAAATCATCGTTTTGGAACAATGTTTAGAACAACTAGAACAACCGCAAAAATTTCGTTTTTCCGAAAATGGGGTGCAAAGTTTAATATTGGTTTTTTTCGATTTACCGGTACAAATTATATTTTAGAAAATCATCGTTTTGGACCATTGTAGAACATTTCTAAAAATGGGGGTCTAACTTCGCACACCTTCCTAAATACCTGAAATTACAAAAAGCCGTCACTTAACGCTCCTCGTAAGGAAAAGTGGCTTCAATTTGGAAGAGACTACATGGTATGGGATGTGCAGCCATTAGGTCATGTAAATGACAGGAGAACCGTTATAGTTATGGATAAGAAAAAGTTTAATTTGGATGGGCCTGATGGCTACAACTATTATTTCCATGATCTGCGCAAGCAAAAGCGTTTTTTGAACCGATATCACAGGGTGTGGGGTGCTATTACGTACAATGCCACCATCGATCTTAAATTTCAAAGTGCAAAAATGACTGGTGCAAGCTATAAAACGTTATTGGAATCGGTTTTTCCGAAGTTCAACTATTTGGTCCCATATCTTGGATATTGCAACAGGATAATGCCCCTATACACAACGCCAGAGTAGTAAAAGAGTTCATTGCAAGCCAAAATGTTAATATTCTTGACTGGCCACCCTATTCGCCAGATCTAAACATTATCGAAAATATCTGGGGTTGGTTATCTCGTAAGGTCTATGAAGGAGGTAGACAATTTGATAACAAGCAGTCACTAATTCAGGCCATTAAGGATGCTTGGAATCAAATATCGTTGGTTTATATAAATTCTCTTTATCCCTCACTGAAAACCCGTATATTTGAAGTTATTAAAAACAAAGGGGGTTCTATCCATTAATAATAGTTCTTAAATAAAGTGAAATAAATTAAAAAAACTGTTTTTCATTAAAATTAGTTAAAGTGCCTTTATTCAAGTGAACCAAAAACAAATAGCAAATTTGAGGACTTTTTTTATAAATTGCAATCGGTTACAAAATGCATAAGATACAGGCTGCTGAATATGGAATTTTTAGTGCCTACAATTTTATAATGAAAAAGTTACGAACATAATATGAAAAACAAATCGGAAATCCATGAAGACTTATTTCCAAGGAAATTTAAAAAATACAAAAATGGAGAGAAAACGACAAACAAAGTCGATTTTATTACAGAATCCCTACATCCCCATTAAAAAATTCTACTACTTCGTTGTAAATGAAATTCTGATTAAGTACATCTTTGTTCCATTTTTACCTCCGGCCATCACGCAAATGGTGACGTTCGGAAGTTCTTCGCATGCCGAAGGTTTTTGCGTCAAGCCAACTCTACGTCATGCACCATCAAAGTACAACTGCCAGATTACGTACAAGTCACTGTATAGACAACACCTTCACATCGTCACCGCAATCAACCTACCACAAGTAATATGCAGCCGACGGATTATGACAGGTAAGCAAAAATGTAATCAGACTTTTTCCGGGATAGAACAATATAGAAGGGTTAGGGCGCAGTCAACTAGATAGATACGTGATTAATACACTCGTTACAAAACGCAACGTAGACATACATCATAATATCCTATTCAAAGAAAATGTATAGATATGGGTTGAACAACTGATTCATTTATAAATCGTCCGCCAAAATCTATAAAAGTCAACACTGCAAACAACACACAGACAGGTTTTCTGCTGCTGCTAAAACCAGATTTTATGCTGCTGCTAAAACTAGATTTTCTGCGACTGCGAAAGAGAATAATGACGTGTTAAACAAAAATGAGTGAACAAGAGAGCAATGAAAGAGTGGTGTAGCAGGGGTGAGGCAAACGAAATTGTGTCTATAGCGTATGTATTAACATAATAATATATGTATGACATGTGTCTGTTGCTGTTGTTGAACGGAGATATAAAGCATAGCCACGCAAAATTTCATTTGCAAGCCCATGGGCTTGGGCAGTCTACGTTATGGTGACACACTAATACGTCGGCTACTTCGTACAAAGTATGTGTGATGTTGTGTGTTTGGCTGTTTCGTTGCTGTTGATATGGCAAACATGTGGTTATGTGACACAAGTATACGTCAGCTACTTCGGACAGAGTATGTGTGATGTTGTGTGTTTGGTTGTTGTTTAATGAATCGTTATCATTTGATTGCACGGCTCTTTAAATTCTTTATATTAACTTTACCTGCCTGTATGGATGTATGCCGAAAAAACTTTGGATTGATTTTTAATCCTTCTCCCGTAATCCAATCGAGTTGAAACTTCGCAGGCAAACTAATGGGACGACAGAAATGAAATCTCGAAATATGGGCGGGATTGGACTAATGTGCGTGGTACTTCCCATACAAATCACAAATTAAAAATCCATTATTTCTGCTCCTGTTACCGGTATTTGAACAAAATCGGGTATGTTGGTTAGGTTTACATTTTCTAAGATATGCTGCAAATATGGGCGAGTTTGGACAAAGGAGCGCGGTCATATGTAAAGAATTTATAGTCAAAAACTGTTTTTTTACGGGTTGATTTTTTATTATTGTCAAAGGTAAGTCAAATAAAATGTGGGTGCGGAGCACTCTCACAGCAACTAGAATAATGACGTATTATACGTATTTAAAAAGGAGTAACAAGAGAGCAACGAGAATTTTGTAAATTGAATAGCGTATGTGCGAACATCACAATGTATGTATATGTAATGTATATGTTCATGTGGCTGTTGCTTTGCATTCTCTTTGTTGTTTCTGGGAATAAAACAAAAAGTTTTACGCAAGAAAATAATGACACATGTGCTTGCCCTGGTCTTTAAATAATTTTAAATATTAATATTATTTAAATGTAACGTCATCATATGATTGAACGCTGTTTTTTATTTTCCCATGTAACATTCACACATGTGTTCATATAAATCGAACAGTTACCGTGTAGCAAAAAGGTGTTAACACATCGCCCGTGAGTTCGAACACTCATTGGATTTTTTTTGAAAATGCTATAAAAAAAATTGTTGCCTGTAAAGTCGGTTTTACGGGCGAAGATTTTACGTGACAACGTCTTTTTCTCGGTAGAATATTTATTGATATGAATATAATTAAATTGCACAATAGGAACAAGGAATTGAATGAAAATAAGAATTGCACAAATTTTAACTATAGAAATATATTTTGTTTAGATTGATTTGATTTTCATATTGATTAGATGTTAAAATTCTTGCTCAACACAGTTTAAATCAAGTTTTCTTATATCTGCCACTTTTTCTTAATATTTGTAATTTTAAAGAATCAATTCGAAAATCAAAACATTTATTCAGATCGAAGGTTCAAATTTTTGCTAAATAAATTTGAAATTAATTAAAATTTGTAAAATAAAAAAAAAAACCAATGAGTGTTAGAACTCACGGGCGATGTTTTAACATTTATTGAAACTTATGGTTTAGGAAAATAGAAGTAATTTCAACACCATCTAGGTACCTGTGCGATTTCTATGAACACATTATCAAATGTGACATTATAAACAATAAACATATCCTTTATTATAAAATATAAACATTTCTTTTATTATAAAAAATAAACATTTCTTTTATTAAAAACAAAAGAAAATAATTTACTAACCAAAAAGTATTTCAATTCATCATATTAGCATATCGTTTTTAAAGCCGACCGCAGCTCTCTGTTTCGTTTTGGCTACCTAATTCATATGAAAATTTCTACACACAAACATACACTACACATATCATAAAGCCAAAAAACAAAAAACAAAAAAAAACAAAAAATAATACCTTATCCAATGCAGACTGATCTAAATCAATATTCATACACACGCACATATATACGCACATACATACTTGCTCAGTCGTCATATATATGATGTGCCAAAAAACAAAAACACTCACACCACCGACCAACAGCCACTAGAAGCCAGCAAAGCAAATCGTTTCTGGCACACAAGTAAACACACACATCCGCACACACAGAATTATTTGTTGAGTGGGAGAGAGACGCAAGGCATTCGGCGGGCCTCTCTCTCGTTCGGTGACTCATCGTAACGTTACCGGGCGTTACACTTTTTCATAAGTGACTCCCAGCCGCAACCTAATTTAAGACGTTGTCACGTCAAAAATAACAAGCCTGTGTTAGATAACACGGGCGCATAGGTCAGACGTAGAATACGTTAGTCATTTTGCAATTAAAATATATGAATTAAATATAATTTTTGATAAATGATTTAAATCTATCTAATATATACGCATACAGCTGATAGCTAGTTATTAAGGTTTTGTAACATAAGTAGGCGTTTGCATGTATTAAAGATAATTAATTTCAGATAGGATAAGTTATGTGTGATAAGTTATTTTATGTATGTACAGTATAATTTTTCGTAAAATAAGACAACAACAAAACTATCAAAATGATGGCGATAACCCTAATAAGTTTGGAAACCACTGATCTAAACGATTGGAATAGTTTTCGACAAGATTTGTTAATTTATTTTTTAGTTTGTGTGCTCGAAGACTGTATGCCATATGTTTAAGGATGAAACTATATCTAGTTTAACGTATTACATTATAGCGACATCTTCATTTGAAGTAAAGCTACAGCAATACATTTTATGATATGGCAGCACAATAGAATAGCTGCTTCCCAAATACTTTCCAATGTATTCACAGAAATGTGTTTAGGAAAAACGCCATTGATATAGTGAGCATATACATCGCCAATCCTTTGTATTAATGTACATACACACACATTTACACGCTGCTCGCAGAAGTAAACAAACGACAGCAAAGATCTGTAAACTTTCAAGCACACACAAGTGGCCACGCTCCCCTCCCTTCATTTTATGTTCCCCTCCAAACGAACTAATAACCGACCGATCTAACAAAACGAAATGTACACACACACACATTTACACGCTGCTCGATAAATAAACAATGCACAGCAAAGCCAAAATCAATTGATTTCACAACAACAACAAAAACAACAGCGGCATTTACAAACCAACAACAACAGCGGCATGTACAAAAAAAGTCTAAAATATCATGCTCTTAAATATTTATTTCCTAAACTACATAAAACTTTTATATATAGACATATAATTTTTGATGTGTAAACAGCCATACGCTGGGGGTAAAAATCTTTTTCACAATACAATCACAAATTTAGAGTAAGATGTGCGATGTAATCGTTAACCAATCGTGAAGCGTTATCAAATCGGTGTGAGCTATGTATGAGTGTATTAGTGTAATCATACGCTGCACACAATATACTCAACACCATCTAGTGTGCAATAGTAGCTACTAATTTTCACTAATTGTCGTACATTATGTTATCGTAGGCAAATGAAAACAAATAAATAAAATGAATACAAAAACATTTAATTTTAATAACTTTTAAAAAGATCTTTTGCACTTTTAATAAAAAATTTACTAAAACAAAGCAAAATAAGGAAAACTAAAAACTAAACTTGTCAAACTATAAGTCTTCTTCGTCTTTGAGATTGTCATTCATACTTAAAAGCTGCATATAAGCACCATCTAGTGTGCAGTAGTAGCTACTAATTTTCGAAAACCATTGCTGTAAAACATAGATAAAGGAATTAAATGGGATATTTTCTAGATGGAGCTGAATGTAATAATTACAACGTTTGATCCCGAACAAAATATACCTTGCAAGATGTCTTTAGAACAGGTGCTAACAATAGGTGTGGTAGGCAACATCAACAAGGATTTTGTTTATGTGTTGTTGTCCGTTGCTCTGAAATTCAACACAAACGAACACCAACAATAACAGTAAACAAAAAGACACAATCAAAATAACAAAATTTTAACTTGAAAGTGGGGATCAAAATGATATAAAAAAAAATCCAATGAGTGTTCGAACTCACGGGCGATGTGTTAACACCTTTTTGCTACACGGTACCTGTTCGATTTCTATGAACACATTCGTAAATGTTACATTGGAAAATAAAAAACAGCGTTCAATCATATGATGACGTTACAGTTAAATAATATTAATACTTAAAATTATTTAAAGACCCAGTGCAAGCACTTGTGTCATTATTTTCTTGCTCAATACTTTTTGTTTTATTCCCACAAAAGTCAAAGAATGCAAAGCAACAGACACTTGTACATACATACCTACATTGTTATATTCGTACGATATAACCGAAGATCAACATAAAATACTTTTTTAATATTACTCCAAATTAATACTCCAAATTAAAACACTTACATCTCGCCGATATCGGATCGCCTTAATTTTTGGCCTAAACTCTTCGTCGAAACCCGCACTAGCTTTTTAATCCAAAAATTAATAAAATCGGATATGAATTTCCGGAGAAAATCGCGTGGGAAAATTATATGAAAATCGCCCAATAATCACTTTCGATACCGACTGCCAAGCAACGAACAAACAAACGATGATTTACTCTTAAAACCTAACACTTGCGTATGTATTAGTTTGATAGTTTACTGCCCTAGAGGCGCGCGTATAGATGTTAACACATCAAAAATCCAATGAGTGTTCGAACTCACGGGCGATGTGTTAACACCTTTTTGCTACACGGTACCTGTTCGATTTCTATGAACACATTCGTAAATGTTACATTGGAAAATAAAAAACAGCGTTCAATCATATGATGACGTTACAGTTAAATAATATTAATACTTAAAATTATTTAAAGACCCAGTGCAAGCACATGTGTCATTATTTTCTTGCTCAATATTTTTTGTTTTATTCCCACAAAAGTCAAAGAATGCAAAGCAACAGACACTTGTACATACATACATACATTGTTATATTCGTACGATATAACCGAAGATCAACATAAAATACTTTTTTAATATTACTCCATATTAAAACACTTCAATCTCGGCTCGCCGATATCGGATCGCCTTAATTTTTGGAATAAACTCTTCGTCGAAACTAGCTTTTTAATCCAAAAATTAATAAAATCGGCTATGATTTTCCGGAGAACATCGCGTGGGAAAATTATATGAAAATCGCCCAATAATCACTTTCAATACCGACTGCCAAGCAACGAACAATCTCGGCTCGCCGATATCGGATCGCCTTAATTTTTGGCCTAAACTCTTCGTCGAAACCCGCACTAGCTTTTTAATCCAAAAATTAATAAAATCGGCTATGAATTTCCGGAGAAAATCGCGTGGGAAAATTATATGAAAATCGCCCAATAATCACTTTCAATACCGACTGCCAAGCAACGAACAAACAAACGATGATTTACTCTTACAAACCTAACACTTGCGTATGTATTAAATTTATAGTTTACTGCCCTAGAGGCGCGCGTATAGATGTTAACACATCAAAAAATGAAGTTAGTTGTTCGAATAACACAACCTGGAAAATGATACTTTTTTGTATGTATCAAATTTCCCACAGTGTTGAACAAGCGTCAATGAAAGTTATAAGAAACTTCAGTGAGAGTCACAAAACGACAACACAGCACCTAGTGGTAGTATTTGACAACACCTGTGCGATATCTACTTATTCCCTTTATCTATGCTGTAAAATAACTACATGCATTACATTTCAGTAAACAGCTGATTAATAACTTGTCAACCACAACAAAAACAAAATAAAAAAATATTTTACAAAACATCAAAAAAATTATAACTCAGAACAGAAAACAACACAAAGTGTATCAAAGCTGAATGGAGGTAATGTTAATTCTAATAAAATTTCTATTAGATTCCAATATAAATTAAGATTATAACATATCTTCATTACGTACTGTTGTCTTACACTGAAGCCGGTGAACGACAATTGGGTACCAATCTCCATCTCATGCCAATTATTATGGGTGGAGATTTTAATACAAATTTTGCAAACCCACAGTCGCAAACTTCATCAAAATTTTTATTTGACGTTTTCCACTTGCATATGATCAATTCTCCACAAACCCCCGCAACTAACCATTCCACTACTATAGATGCAGTTATAGAATTTTAAATACAATCGAGTCAAAAATTTAAATATGTATCTTATTTTAGTTACCATAAGCCAATATTAACTATTTGTACTTAAGGGATTTACCATAGATGGGCACTTTGCAGTACTACTAAAATTTCAGTAAAAATAATTCTTTAACTAGTAAATTTTTACTGATTACTAAACTTTTTTTCAGCAATTTTTATAAAGTGCCTACATGATTATGATGAGGTGCATTGAATTTTCAGTAATCAGTAATGCCCGATTACTGATTATTATGAATACGACCCTATGATTTTACTGGTAATGCAAATTTAATTTCATTATCAGTAAAAATGTACTGAATTTTTTCAGTAATCAGTAAATTTACTGCTTACTGTAATTTTTAATGCAGTACATATGTATATACTGCAGTGTGCCCATTTACTAACCAAATAAGTTAAATAGAACAATCAAAAACCAGCAAATTCCTATGTATTTACAATATTGAAAGTTTTGATACTTTTAATTGATTAATTAAAAAAATATACTAAAAGCATAAGTACTTCCAACTTCATTACTAGATGTTTACACATGTCCCCTGTGAACGGACTCACATTAATTTTTTTAATGTAATTCGAAACAAAACATATTACCAAAACTGAGTAACATATAAAAATTGCTAAAATATGTTTTAATATTTAGGTAAAAGTGGGTGAAAGTTGACAAACATTTTCTCAAAATTTTGTGCTCCAGATCAACACCCCTACCTTACCTTATAACGTATTCTACGTTAAAAAAAACTACTGAATATTTTCTCAAATTTCTTTTTTTATTTGAAAGTACAATCCTGCCGGTTAATAATGGAAAATAATTTCATTCAAATGGCTGCCTCGGCGGGCCATACAGGACTGCGCTACGTGCCACACAGCCGAAGCTGCACTCGATGTTTTGTGCCCTGTTTTTGAAAATCGCATTATCAGCCACAGAGCTGATGTCGTTTGGCCACCTCGGAGCTTCGATTTGACACCGTTGGACTATTATTTGTGGGGTGGCCTCAAAGATAAGTGTTACGCCGACAAGCCAGAGACAATTGACGCTTTAAGGGACAATATTCGTGAAGCCATTGGTGAAATACAGCTGCATACGGTCGATAATGGTCTTAAAAATTGGACCGATCGTGTAGGCTACTGCATAGCCAGCCGAGGCAGCCATTTGAATGAAATTATTTTCCATTATTAACCGGAAGGATTGTTCTTTCAAATAAAACAAGAAATTTGAGAAAATATTGAGTTTATAGCATTTTCAAAAAAAAAAGATATTTGGCGGACCCGTTACAAATACGAGTTTCTATTTACCAAAAAGTAAAATTTTCCTAGGTGGTATGTGAGGAATATTTAATTGATGCTACTACAAAACATTCATATGTCAGCATAATTAAATATTACTGTGCGACAACGACAAATATGTAACACGAAATTCTAACTTTTATGAGGGCAAAAACTAATACATATGTAGCCATTAGTTATGAAATGGGTAGCGTGCGCTGCTGTTGTACACGAGAACGTGGGTTCGATCCTCGCTCTGACAACCTTACATTTCACTCGACGACGGAAACGTAGCTTAAATATGGTGAGACTAACGAACCATGAACAAAGTTCTCAAAACACCTTCGGAGTCGGTAGAATATTGTACGCTCCAATCTGTATGTGTAAAACCAAAAAACCGCACAGCATACTGGTTATGAGAAGCAGGGATTGGGGAGAGCTTCATTTTGTTTAACATACCATTAACAGAAATTAAAGAATAATTTAAAAAGAATTGCACGAGACAGATTAAAAAGCTAACGACATATTCGACCGTTGAATATCAATGTATTGAGGTAACCAAATTTTTAAGCAATTTTCATGGAGTGTCTGGCCAGAAATTAATAACACTGATTTTCTTTCAATTAAGTCGTTGTTTGATCAAAAACAACGACTTGATGAATGTCTTTCTAGATTTAAACAAGTATTTCATCTAAACATAGCATGACAAGTAAAAAGAAATATTTTTCTCTCAGTATCGATATACAAGGTTTCGACTTGGTGTACGCGTAATAAAGGAGTGACGCGATTTATTTACTTTTGGTAACACTAAACCAGTCCAGAAGTTTCAGTCGGGTAAAACGAACTTAAACATGCACTTACTCCAAGTGACCCATCAGGTCAAAGTTTCACTAAAAATGTTTATATTCTCCCATCAGTTAAAGAAATGGGCGGGGCAAATGCCTTCATATTCAACAGGAGAGCAAAATTGCCAAAAATATTTTCAATATCCAACCTAATTAAGATCCTGGCTATCCAGCCAATTTGCGTCCAATATTTTTATGGTAGGTACAAAAATTGGCATGGTGTCGTTGATCATTTTTAATTTTACAGTAGCATCTGAGTATACAGGGTGGTTCAGTCACGACTGGACAAATTTCACGAGCGTATTCCTTGGCTCATTTCGTGAAAATCTGTCCATCTACGATTATCCAAGAAAATGCAAGGGGGCGAAATGGCAGCGGTTTGAAAATGTTTGGATTGGTGTTCGGAGGGTACTAGGGTAAAATTGCTAAGTTCTGAACCAGTTGTTTTTGGGCTTGTTGGAGACGCCTTGAAAAGACCTTTTAGAATTAATTAAAAAAACTAAAAAAGTGAAATCGCCGAGAAAAAAATTTGGAAACAAGATATAAGAAAGTGTACATAACCTGAATTTACTCAGCCATATGGCAGGTAACTTATGCTTTTTTCTCTTAGAAGATAGCCCTACTGCCCTAAACGAAGCCCAGAGGTCATACCGTTTCAAAGTGCAGCCAATTCTTCAGCCAACAACTTCAACAAAATAAAATCTTAAACGTGTTAATTAACAAAAACAAATGAATGTGTGCTGTTATCTTACTTCCAAAAACAAAAAAAAAGTTTCCATTTCAGTCAAATCGTCGTAACTTTACCATAAGAGCATGTCTAAGTGATGATTTATCCGACCGTTCGTATTGTATTTAAAAATTAAATTGTTCAAACGTTTGGCCGTGTTTCCAATTTTTATTTTTTTTTTAAAGCTCGGTATTTCGGCGATTTCACTTTTTGACGTGACAACGTCTTAAATTAGGTTGCGGCTGGGAGTCACTTATGAAAAAGTGTAACGCCCGGTAACGTTACGATGAGTCACCGAACACAAGTAAACGCAATGTGTTTACTTGTGTGCCAGAAACGATTTGCTTTGCTGGCTTCTAGTGGCTGTTGGTCGGTGGTGTGAGTGTTTTTGTTTTTTGGCACATCATATATATGACGACTGAGCAAGTATGTATGTGCGTATATATGTGCGTGTGTATGAATATTGATTTAGATCAGTCTGCATTGGATAAGGTATTATTTTTTGTTTTTTTTTGTTTTTTGGCTTTATGATATGTGTAGTGTATGTTTGTGTGTAGAAATTTTCATATGAATTAGGTAGCCAAAACGAAACAGAGAGCTGCGGTCGGCTTTAAAAACGATATGCGAATATGATGAATTGAAATACTTTTTGGTTAGTAAATTATTTTCTTTTGTTTTTAATAAAAGAAATGTTTATTTTTTATAATAAAAGAAATGTTTATATTTTATAATAAAGGATATGTTTATTGTTTATAATGTCACATTTGATAATGTGTTCATAGAAATCGCACAGGTACCTAGATGGTGTTGAAATTACTTCTATTTTCCTAAACCATAAGTTTCAATAAATGTTAAAACATCGCCCGTGAGTTCTAACACTCATTGGGCAAGTGAGTTCATTGCACTCCTATTGTGCAATTTAATTATATTCATATCAATAAATATTCTACCGAGAAAAAGACGTTGTCACGTAAAATCTTCGCCCGTAAAACCGACTTTACAGGCAACAATTTTTTTAGGGATTCTGAAAAGTCTTTCCATCAAGACCAAAAACAAAAAACTTTGCATTTTTACCCTAGTACCCTCCAACAATCCGCCAATTTTCAAACCGCAGCCATTTCGCCCGCTTTAATTTTCGGGGATAGACATATTTTCATGAAATGAGCCAAGGAATACGCTGGGGAAATTTGTCCAGTCGTGACTGAACCACACTGTATATTGCCCGTAAAAAGCTTCACTAACTGCGGTTGTGGTTTAAGAGAGATATCGTGTGTTCAACCAGAAAGCTGGCCAACTTTTGTATAACAGATACAAAAATGGATACGCGTGTAATCCATTTCAGCTTTTGACAAAACTTTGCTCAGTATCAATCTTTGCTCGTCCATCTTTGGTATGAAATATACCATAATAGGGACGGCAAAACCACTCATTTCCTCTAAAAGAGTGGCATTTGACAAAATATTGTTTTATACCAAATTTTATTATGATTTATTTATTCCTTGCGTTATTGAATGACTCTCTTTGTAGGAAATTAAGGCTAATACTTAGTTCGTTATGATCGGGTGTGTTTTACCCGATTTATCGTATTAACAACCCGGACGCAACCCAGCATTTGAATGGGAGTTTTTGGAATGGGAGTGGCAACCTTGTCAAGTTTGTCCTGTTAGGAAGTTCGTTACAGATTATTAGCCAATAGCTGAGTCGAAACTAATCACATTTACCAGAAGCAAATTTTAAGAGAAATACAATTTTTTACAAAATATGTTGATTGGTATGGAAGGTACCAAAAGGAGCGTTGCCAAAACACCAATTTCCAATACGAAATAAAGTTTGACAACATTTGTTTGAGACCGTTAATGATTTACGGCAGTTCACGTGGTTGCACGTCAGACAGGCAGACATCACTCAATCATCTTAAAACGTCATAAAACGAATTTCATATAAAGAAGAACTAATACGGCGGCTACTATGCGTTACATTCCCCATCCACCATCTTGCATCGCTATAGGTGAGGATGTTCAAATGTAAGCTGAGAGACAATTCAATGCACAAACGATTTGTATTCGTTTAGTTTTTGTAAATGGTGTCCTATAAAGGGATTGAGGAGAGCTTCTCACAATCAGTGAGATATGGTCTGTCCAGTTTTACACCCACTGATTGGGACCTAAAGGTTTACACCGGTTGCGAACGGTATTTTGAGAAGCTTTTTCATGGCTGAGTTCTCGATAGAGTCACCATCACTAAGCGAGGTGACCGTTGTGGAATGAAACGTAAGGTGGTCTGAGCAGGGATCGAACCCACGTTTTCATGTACAAGAGCCGCGCACACTAAGTATTGCACCACCGACGGTAAAGCTTTGCTTTATTTTACTTTTGGACACCATACACGAATGGTGTCCAACGGAACAAATAGTAAGTAATGTAGGTAATTGGTTAGAATTTCTAGATTTTATATTCGTATTGTATTAGGAATACTACAACACTAGAAAAAAGAGATAAATCCACAAAAACTTGATCAATTATACAAACTGGCGCAATACTAGCACCTCGTGCTACCCCATACTTTTCAATGCGAGTAAATAAACTCAGCAGAGTTTTTTCCAGTCTGTGTCGGACCGACGAATTATTCGTACTAAGCGCACTTGCAGGAAGAATTGACATTTGCCACCATTTGCAAAAATTATATTATCTTGCCATAGGGTGATTACTCTTGCACCACTTTATAAAAGTGCTGTGAAAAATCTTGACGTTTTACAAAAACAAAATTGAATACCCGGGAGTTAGAAAAGCACAAATTGTGAATCATAATATTCAACAACATCTATTTTATACGTTCAATATTACACAACCACAAAAAAGTCGAAAATTAAGTCCTAGTGATTTAACCGCTATTGGAAAAAATTAGCTCTTTTACGATTTCGCAAAATTCGCCATTTGACAAACACAAGAAATGTTCAAATCAAAACATTTTGAAATTTTGAAAATGTCTTAATCATTTTTTAATTTATTTAATTAGGCAGAAACACTTCGAATTAGAGGTCTGAATAAATAAATAAAAAAACTCAGAGTTTTATTAAATTCAAAAATTCTATCAATTTTATAAGTGCTGCAATTAACTTTTGTGCTAAAACAAGTGCAGTGTTTGACTAACTTTTTAATTGGCTGAATTAAATAACTTTCCCATGAGCTATACAGAATAGGCGTTTGTCCGCAATTAGAAAAAATGTTAAAGTTTCGAAGTTTGTGACTCTTCTCATCAGCTGCTTAGAGTTCTAGGCCAGTGAACCTATTTTTTTTTGTTTGCATTTAATTCATTTATTTTAGTTAATATAAATATTTAAATATAATAATATAAATATTTACACAGTCACATTGTAACTAATTACGATTGACGTCGGGCGATTTGTCTCCTCTTTGTAGCTCTCGTGTGAGAGATACAAATTACAAACACAATTTTCTTTCTTACTTACAAGCACATGTGCTGAAGTTTTTGAAAGTCATCTATTTATAGAACTTACATTTTATATTTGTGTTAGTGTTCAACGTTTTATGGTCGGGATCTACCACATGATATTTATTATATATGATTCCATCTGAAATTATTCCTTAGAAGAATATTTCTCCATTTCCCAAGAGCTGTAAAGATCAGGGTTTGTTTCTGCAATTAGAAAGCATGTAAACATTCGGCACCATAATTTGAACTCACGTTGGCGGACGAAGTTTGTAGCTCTTCACGTGGTTGCTAAAGATACTATTCACGTGCTTGCTAAAGATACTATTTAGCATCAATTAGTCTGTTGAGACACCGTTTTGCATACCACATCCCTCCGGACAGTCTAATGTATAGTGTCAATATCCAACCTGTTAATTAGAGATATCACATTGATCCCATATATCTATCTTGTGTATATCGGTGAGGTTGTATAGCAAGGGACGACCTATAGTCTTTAGGTGTCTATTCATTAGAGTCGGACAACTTCTCTTCTGCGTCTTCGCCGACACTGCAGTGGTCATTATATGGAAGATTCAGCTTACATTTTTTGTTGGGGTAAGTGAACCCAAAACTACCGTGTACCAGAATAAAAGTACTGCAAGGTGAGCTGTTTTAATTTTACTTGCGTGAAACTAATAGGGTGTAATGTAGATGGTAGCTTAAGTATGGGTTGTCTTTGAGCAACGAGTCTTTGCGAGAAATTCTAAATAAGCAGTTCTGCAATGTAAAGACACTCACCCTCAGAGGCGGATTTAGGTTGGATGTGGCCCTGGGCGCAGAATAAATATTGGGCCCTTAAAAATAATCAAAAAATAACCAAACCACATTTCAATGCTAAGATTGCATCAGCCCATGCTGACCATATTGTGTCCGACATTTTCCTTAATGTATACGCGCTGCTTTCCAAGTTGTTGCGTAAGATATTTCATCGAATCGTTGACGCAGAAAAGAAAGCAAGCAAATGTTGTAAACACAAAAAGTACTTTGAAGCATTATTGCAACTCTCTGCCTCAGGGCAGTCATCTTGGACCGGTTCTATTTTTGTTATTCATTAACGACTTACCCGCCTCCATAATGCACTCTAAATTGTTAATGTACGCTGATGACGCGAAGATCTATTTTTCTTACAAGGATCCTTGTCAATATACTTTACTTCAGAAGGATTTGTCTACATTCCAGACGTGGTGCGAAACCAAATTGATGGAGCTTAATTTTACGAAATGTAAGCATATGCTGTTCTCTAGGTCATCATTCTTTTCGGCAAAATACATTTTAGATGGCAATGTTCTTGAATCGGTGGATTCATTTGTTGATCTTGGTGTTCTCTTGGACAGAAAATTGAATTTCAACACCCACATAATTACGATGGTAAACAAGGCTTAAGGCGTTCTGAACTTTATTAAACGTTGGGCAAAGGAATTTTCAGATCCCTACGTTACGAAAAATCTTTTTACTTCACTAGTCCGCCCTATTCTCGAATATGGATCAGTTGTTTGGGACCCCCAGTACAATTTGTATGTTAATATGATTGAATCGGTCCAGAAACTGTTTCTCATTTTTTGTCTGAGAAATCTTCAATGGAACCCGAACCATAATCTTCCTTCGTATAGCAGTAGACTAGCATTGATCTGATTGCCGACTCTTAGTAGTAGACGTACCATGGTAAACTCTATTACAGTTTTGAAGATAATTGATGGATGTATATGTTCTGAATTTCTGTTATCTAAGATTTTCATAAATGTCCCATTGAGACCCACGAGGTACTATAAACTCATTCACATCGAGTTTCAGCGTTCGAATTATGCGTCCTTTGATCCAGTTAGGAGAATGTGTCGTGACTTTAATGAGCTATATCAGTTTATTGATTTCACAGGTAGTTGGGAAACGACAAAGTCTAGCATAATATGTCATTTGAACCGAGTGCATTAGTGCTGTATATTCATTAACATTCATATGTAAATTTAATTTACTTTATCCTTACTATCTGGTCTGATTTATAATTTGGTTTTCGTTTTGTTCGTAATTATTATATATTATGAAGTCTGTTATATTAATATCTCGTGATGTGCTTTTATACTTATTTATGTTAGTGTAATACCAACTGGTGAAGAATTTCTCTAGTTGGTTGTAACGTGTGAACTTATGATCCTTGCTCTCCCGTTATAGACCGGGCTATAATGTGTACGCTGTCCTCACGTTATGGGGACGTAGCCCTCTCGGTCGGTAGGGGCGGGTAAGAGTGGCGGCGATGGGTTCGCTCGATTAAAAAAAAAAAAAAAAAAGTTAGCCACTAGTTTAAGGGAATGACTGGAACAGTGATTAAATGTTGCTGAAGGAGTATGTTGTTTTATTCTAGCTTGCAGACCAGTGTATTTGCCTGACATATTTGCAGCATTGTCGTAAGATTGCTCTCGACAATATTTAAGATCCACTGACAAATTTTGCAGGGTAAATAAAACAGTATTTTCTAGATATTCCTTTCTTAACATCCCCTACAAAAACAAGTTGATCCAAATGGACAACATCAGGTGTAGAATCTAAAATTATACTGTAATAGTTAGCCGTTTTTATTTCATCTACAGTGTGTGCGACACGAGTATCAGCCATTAATTACAAAAGTTCAGAGCATGTTTGGTGGGATAAATAATTGGCAAGACCACTTCCTTGATTCCCATACTTTTGCAAGTGCGACTTTTAAAAACCATCATACTCGCTCAAATACTCTAAACTTGTCAAATAATTGCATTTTCTGGAAGAAGTTGCATTCTCGTTATGTCCTCTAAATGCAATTCCTACTCGTGCAAGGAATTTTATTGTGGATACAACTCTTCGCAAAACGTTTCTCCAATTACATTTGTTTTGCATTATACTTTACGCATCGACGCGATTTGAAACCATGGTGCGCTTGTAGAGTGTACACATTGAGGCGACATACTCCTTTGATTTTCCATGGTTGGACAAAGTAGCTCTAATATGCTTCCAATTTTGAAACCCAGTTGTCAACTTAAATTTTGAGTCCGAAAATAATTTGCATGGATAGCAATATAAAGATTTGGATGTTTCGGAAAAAAATATCCACGCTCTTTCTACACTATCTCCACTCGACGTTTTCCAATAAAAATGCTCAAGTCCTCTATAGTAAGTGCGATCACCGTGCTTATAAATATATCGATTTAATTCCACTAATATGTCCAATATTTATTGGTTTATTACAAATAACAAATTCAACCATTTTATTGTTAATACATGAGGCCAGAGAGCAATATCTTTTAATTTTATTTCCAATGAAATAGTTTCCGACTGACTGTTGCTATTATCCATCGGCATATCTTGCCTCCCTTTGTCCACTGATATTTCACTTATGCCTTCTTCTAAACCAAGGGTTTCAGCAAACACATTTTCTCGACTGGTGGAAGCTGTAATTGCACCAGTTTTTTTGTGTCCCCGGAATTATCTACATTGATCATAAATTTATCTAATGCCTCTTTCTGTTGGTTAATAACTTATTCATATTGTTTTTCAACTTTTATTTCTTCCGCGCCTGATAAATGGAGTTTCTCTTTTATTCATTCTTAGAATAAAAAAATAAACACTTTAATTTTTATATGTTTGTATTTAAAAGAAAAACTTGATTTATGGACTCATTTTGTGTGAAATAAAATAAACCATATTTTCAAAAGAGCTTTGAGCTTCCACAACTTTTTTGCTCCCATACAAATTACGTTTTAGGAATGGTACGTAACTCTACCATTCAAGAGACCTATTAAATTTAATTTCATTTTAATTGTAATATAAATTCAACTCACCTGAATATTTTTAAAGCACAAGTTAATAATCTTTTTCTCAAAAACTTTTTTTCTATTTTTGATATAAGTAAATAATACTGAGATATTCTTGCTTTTATCTTTGTTTATCCACGTCTCTATAATGGATAAAACTTTACGGTACGAATCTAGTGATTCTTGCAGTGTTACGTGCAGCCCATTTGTAGCAGAACTCATTTCATCATATGAAAATGAAAAACTATGCTCATCGTAACTAAAATTTCTATTAGAAAATATTTATAGGAAAATGTATAAAGTCACGGGGCCCCCAAAATTGAGGGGCCCCGGGCGCGTGCCCGGTGCGCCCCCCCTTAAATCCGCCTCTGCTCACCCTTTATTAAACTAACGCACACTCAGTCGAAGTGTTTTGAGTATCTTTTAGGGAAAACTTTTCTGGTGTCACCTTCGCGAGTTTCCCTCCGATGGGGCGTCTCAACACAAACTCAAATGTGTAATCAACTAATATTAAACTAAAATAACACAAATATTTAAAAAAATCGAACCAAACGGCGCCTAAAGTCGGCGACCCAAGTGTATTTAAAATTATATTATATGGGTGTCAATGACGTGTTCATTGTGGGGAAAACATTTAAACAAATCATGTACAGCAACTTTGGTTCTCCACGTCCTTGGGAAAAACTCCAAAATAAAATAATAATCTGAATTTTTATAAACTAATGACAGCATTTCAAAAAAGACGATTAGTTTTACGATATTTCTGAAATTTGTTCTCTCACTAACCAAAGTGATAGTTATTTTATAAAAGTATAGTCGTTTCCTTTATATGGTTGATTTTCTCAAGATGACTTTAAATCATTACCCAGAAACCATTTGAAAGATTTTAACTGCTGTTGTTCATTTACTCATAATTTCTGAAACATTTGGACTTTGACGATTAATCCCTGGCTAAACAATCCTTTACGTATTATGCCCAATTGTCTTCAAAAATACGATTTCCCAAAACAACGATTCCGACAGTGTCATATGCTTTTGAAAGCCCGATACGATGCATAGAAATAACAGCATTCATGCCTTCCTAAATTATGAGATTTTTTTATGTTCATTGAAATCTCATGTAACACATCTCAAAATTCCCACTAATCTCAAAATAATGCTTATGTTATTCCACTACTAGCTATGTGTGTAAGATAAATGCTATGTAGCTTTGGTTATCGAGATAGTTCTGCCAATATCCTACCCAATCTGGATGTATTTTAACGGAATTTTGTATGGCACTTCAAAAAGTATACTAAATCCAGGCAAAATCAAAAGTCTAACCAAATTTAACAAATGCTACAAATTTAAGATGTTTCCTAGACAAAAAAGATAACATTTCACTCCCAAAAATTAAAAAAAGTGCGACACAATTCCACTTTATTTAAATTTTCATTTTATATTTTAAATTAAATTATCACTTGTGTGACTTTTCATAAACAATTTCATATTTCAAGCGAATTACAACATATTTTCATAGCATCTTTTACCATAAATGACGTAATTAAGTATCTATTCTTAATTTTAATTTTATTTTCTCGTTTCCTCTTTCGGTAAGACATAAATAGAATTAAGGTACCTGACACGTTTTTTGCCAGCTGGGTTATGTTTTCCAGTATTTTGAGACTTCTTTCTTAAGAGATCTTTCATTAGTTCTGTTTGTAGAACACAATTTGCTTTATGGAGCAGAGTGAGTTAGTTGATTTTCCCTACGTTATGATACTCCACTCTTCCTCTGGCTTTATAAAAAGTAAATTGCGTTAAAAGATTAGTTATCATACTTGGAATGGTGTGATACAGAATTTAAAATTAGGATGATGTCGTAGTACTCGTACAGGGTGGTGCATCAGTTGTGCTACAATAAGAAATTCAAATATTTTCTTTATAAAAAATTTATTTCATTTATTTTTTTATTGTATACAAAATTTTATTTTATTTTATATAACTAATTGGTTTTGAAGACGATATTCCGTAAATTACAGTTATGCTCACCTTTGCAAATGTGACACCTGATCAGAGAATGATTCATTGCGGAATGAAGGGTTGAACTCTGGATCACGTCAGTTATTATTTTAATGGTCCGCCATAACCGGTATGGCGATAGTGTCTTGAACAAGAATATAGGGATCTCTGGTATGTCGGGATCTGGTACGGCTTTCGTGCGATACTTCCAGATTTGGAAGACATTGTTTCCCAATGAAATGATCCATGAAATCGGGGGAGTGCCTCCAAACTTCCGCTTAAAATTCCTATGAACGGAAATGAACGACTGCAAAGCATGATATCGCTGCACTATCCAAATCTCTATTCGGTATTCCAAGCACTCATTTTAATAAATCGAAGCAGTATCCGGCAAAGTAAAAAAATAAGCCTATTGCTCAAACAGAAATACATTTATTACGTTTCGTTTTTGTAGCACAATTCGCGCTCCACCCGCATTAACGTGGAATAAATGATAATGATTGATACTATGGCATGTGAGAATCAGTTTTTGCTAAATTTATAAAATGTATGAGTATCGAAACGAAATAATTTCTCCAACATTCATCGCCTATTCTTAATTTATTTAACTTTATTTGCTTGCAAACATTTTTTACATTTATTAAAGTAGTCATGACATGTCACTCTTGTCAAAACTAGTTCGATATGGACAGATAGTTTTACACCAATTCGGAATTGTTATGCCTTTTCGTAAACAATTTCCGAATAATGTCGCTGTCACTAAGCGGGGTAGCAGTCTACGGAAGAAATGAAAGCTACAGACAGCGAAAATATTAGTTGGAAATCAATTCAGGCATTGGAAATTCCACGCTAAAGTCTATATTTTGACAAATATCACAAGGAAGTGACCTCTTCTGAGTGCCTTGAGTACATACAATAATTTCTCTGTCATGAATGATATAAAAGGCAGCAAAATACATCCCATAGCTTAGAAACTACTTAATACTTAGCCCATTACCGCCCTCTGTCCCCATGTGAGGACACGTGTTTAAAGAGAGACAACTATAAGTAATACCGTAATGTTTCTCATTGGAAATACACACATGAGACTGCTGCAGGCTACGTGTGATTTATAAACAAAGACACGTAGTCCCAAGAGCCAAACAAGTGTTATTTTTAGTGTTTTGTAATCACGATATCGATTCGGTTGTGTTTGGTACAAAAGTTTCACTATTTTTAATTATACCAAGTGATTTAAAGTTACTAAATCTTGGTGTATAATATCTCGATTGCGTGCTCGCAAGCGTGTTATATTATATAATGTAAGGTTTAACAGGACTGTCCCCAATTGGGGACAATGGGCTGATCAGTAATACATTTTATTATTTACCAGGTTCTTGAACTTCTGCAGTATGACACATCGGAATATTTTTAAAAGCCACAATGACTTTTTGCAACATGAGGAAACCGTTAATTATATAATGGAGAACGATGAAGTTGATGCTAACTAGTATATATTAGTTGTGCCTCCAAACCTTGCTGTTGTAAGTGACGAGGATGAAGGAAATGAAGATGATTTGATAGATGAAACTATGCCGAATGATGTGCCGGGAACTATTGAACTTGTTCCAAGACCACAGGATGAGAGTAATTGCAACAGGGATTGGGATGATAGTGACGATGAGCCACTGTCTAAGTATATAAAACACAAAAAAGTCGATCAAAGTGATTTTGGATTTCCTAAATGGAGATATATTTTTCCAACCTATAGCACAACTTATAACTCCAGTGGTGCAGTTAGGAGTAGAGTGGATGATTTTGGGAAAGTTATGAATGTGCATACACCTTCGGTTTTGTTTGAACAAATTATTGATAGCGATATTCTTGATTTGATAATCGAAAACAGTGTCTTATACGCCAATCAAAACAACAAACATAATTTCAATCTTGACCGGGAAGAGTTCAAACGTTTTGTGGGAATTTTATTGTTCAGTGGTTATAAACATCTACCTACAGAGCGAGCATATTGGAGTTTGGATGAAGACCTTGGGTCCCTTTTAATCGCAAGTACAATGAGACGGAATAGATTTTTAGAAATAAAGAAAAACTTGCACTTCGCCGATAACAGCAAAATCATAAGTTCGACTGATAAAATTTTCAAAATGAGACCTCTTTGCAATATAGTTGAAAGAAATTCCACGAAAACTTGTCAGTAGGCGAATCCACGATAAAATATTTTGGACGGCATTCTGCGATGCAGTTTATTATGGGAAAGCCAGTGCGGTTTGGTTATAAGGACTGGGCAGCAACAAGTTCAGATGGAAACTGCTACGCTTTTGATGTTTATTGTCGTAAAACTACTGAAGTAACCACTGACCCCTTAGGCGAACGAGTTCTTAAATCTCTGCTATCATATACTTCGACAACTTCTTTACAAACTGCCATTTGTTGTGTGAAGTGAGACGTTTGGGATATAGAACCACTGGTACAATACGAGATAACAGAACAAAAAATGTTCACTTATACCCGTCATAGAAATGAAGAAAAAGAGTTTGAGAGCAGAATATGATTATCGATTTGACAAAAATAATGAAATCACAATAGTACGTTGGAAAGATGACAACAAATTTTGATCATATAAATCCACTAGCAAAAGTGAACTTCCAAATACCAAGACTCTTCGTCAATTATAACCAGGGTATGTTAGGTGTAGATCAAATGGATCAATCCATTAGCCTCTACAGAGTGTCCATAAGAGGAAAAAGTGGTGATGGCCTATATTTACGTATCTATTAGATTTGGCAGTTAGTAACGCGTGGCGGTTGCATGTTATACGATGTAAAGCTGAAAATAATCCGCCGATGCACCAATTAACGCTCAGACGAACCATTACTCGGGCGTATTTACAACCTACAACATCACGACATCGCAAATCCTCGTCCGTAGTAGTTAGTGACGATCGGAAAAACAACGGCCGTAACCCGGAACGCATAACAAATCAATTACGATTTGTTGATTATCATACAAAGTGTCGCTTTAGATATGAATTATGCACAAAAACACTTTGTGTTGAACGAAGCTCCTTTGGGCAATTTCAGAATTTATCTGCCTATTGTCCCCATGTAGGAACGCCCCTTTTTCTCAAAAGTGAGCAATGAAGTTTAAGTTTTTTTATGGAATCCCTTTTATATAGTCGGTAATGAATTAATAAAAATCAATTAAAGCAATTTTTGACCGACAGTTTGCTTTTGGGCGTTAATAGGTTAAACACAGTTAGCAGAATAACTTGTGGGTTTTATGTACTCTCGATGTGATTATTCTTTCATGCACGCCCTAACGCTTAATTCTAATATTGTTGTCAAATTGGAGAATCGGTGTCAATGAGCAGAATTGTAAACATATTACATTCACTCCTCTGAGAACCGAAATATGTCCCGCAGTTACTCTTTACAATGATATTATTCCTCAATCGAATGAAGTCGCTTATCTTGCGATTCATCTGGATCGTCTTCTACGGTGGCGAAGACATAACAAAGCCAAGCAAACTTAAAGAAAGCTGAGGAAAATTTACCTTCACTGTCTACTTTACTAAACTCACACTCGAACCTGGGCTTGGACAATAAAGTACTCCTCTATAAAATAAATAAATAAATGATATCCCATTACATCCCATGAAGGGACAGGGGAGAACTTCTCACAATCACTGAGCTGTACTCTCTCCAGTTTTCACTCACTGATTGGGACCTACAGTTTTACCCCGATTCCGAATGGTATTTCGATAAGCTTTTTCACGGCTATATAATCGATAGTGTCGCCGTCAATATGCGAGGTGACCGCCGCCGAAAGAAGTTTTTTTTTAGGGTGGTCAGATCAGGGTTTCAACCCAGGATCTCATGTACAAGAGCCGCGCACACTAACCATTGCACCACCGATGGCCTCCTCTATATCAGAAAAATTATGGATGTATATAATTAAACTAGATGCAAACTCTAGATCCACCAGTCTTGATTTTATGCAGAGAGCTCAGTCAAAAGTACTTAGACTTATCACTGGCGCTCCATAGCATAAAAGAATTGATTGTATCCATATAGACCGAAACATCGCAACTGTGAAGGGGAAACGCCATGAATGGGGAAACACACCAGGAGAGACTTTGTAGACTTCCAAATCTTCTGGCTCGATGGTTAGTCAATAGCAGAAGCAGCACCCGCAGTAAAACAGATTCAACCAGGATTCTTAGATAAATTTAGATTTAAGATTTGTACACTCATTGTCTCAATGAATTTTTTAATCGTAAGCAGTTGTTCTCAGATCTCAACTCCACACTGCAACCATGGATTCGGTGACAACACTGTCTATCTTTTTTTTTTGCACATGACTATGACTTGATGACATCAGACATGTGTCACCGTCACATGCTCAATCTTCGAAATGCCTTTACGGAGAACACAGCCTCTTGACGGAGCAAATCAAGCGTCCGTGATCACACATCATCTAAAACTATCAATATAATTATACAATCAAACGCCTGATATGGGATGAAACTCTGCCGATAGGCAATGCGGTGAACTATTCTGCATCTGGAGAAGTCATATAGTAGTTCAATAAGCGGTAATAATTTCGGCGCAATACACATCTTCATTTAAGAGTTCTGTATACATTCCCCGTAAACATGACCGAATACTGGGCTGATTGTTCGAAGTACAACAGACTGCTTGATTATTATCGCTCAGCAGGATTTGTGATCCACACAGGTGTGACTGGGCGAACCTAACCCGATTTCTGCGATTGGTTAAGTTAAGTTTATCGTTCGCGTTGCTAAAACGGCTGGTATTTTGAACGGGGTTGGCAAAATCATAATACTTATGTATGTAGTTTTGGCATTAACCGAGAACACCTTTTTTGGTGTTATCTTCAGAATTGCCTCAACCATTCTACTGTCGACTTTTCTGTTTCCTACATTTTCCTCCAGACGCACTGTGTTTCAATATTCGAATTTAATACGAATTTATTCAAATGTACGAATTTTGATAAATTTCATTTGAATCTAATATTTAATAATCAAACTATATTACAGCTTGTACAATTTGCCATTTAAATTAGTATTTTAGTGGTGTGGTAAAATGTTATATTAGTCATAGCTATATTCATTGACGGGTTCCTTTAATTTATTGAAATTTTCGACATCGTTCATTGAATTCTGTGTACAAAATTTATAATGTACATGTTGTCACTTAAAATGCACAGTATTTTTGATGAGGAACGTAAAATTAAACGGGCGTACAAAAAACTGCAGGTGATTGCAGGCTAAAAATAAGAAACCCGAATCCCCGCGTTACCCAAACAATTTATATATAATTTTTTCCGAAAATGCTGCTGGAATAAGGGTTTTGGGGTTATTTCAAGAGTGGTTTAAGTTCATAAACTTAGCTAGGGTTAAAGTTGGTCCACGGCTGTTATTGAGGCGAATTTTTTTAGTATTCAGGTATAAAAACATTCTAATAATGCAAATATTTGCAATTCACCAGTATGCCAACTGGTGCGTTGTTAGCGATGTTTGGGACATAACTCCGGCAAATGGATTCCGATAAATCTAAAATATACCTAAGTGAGAAATAGAATTTTATGGCATTTTAAGCTGCGTACCGCATTTTTTTAATTGTCATAATATTTATGCACTAAAACGTCTGACTTTTTTCATTAAATTAGTACTATGTTTTTATATTCAATAGGGCGTTAGCAAAGTTACCCTGCGAAATTAGGAAAACAGGTCAGCATTTCCAACTGTGAATCATATTCATTGAACGTTTTTGAAACAAAGAAGTTACGTTATACAAGCTGACCCGGCAGACTTTGTCCTGTATAATATTTCCACTCCCCTTTGTCCAATTGGACCGAATAGTAAATCTAAACCACCCAGGGCGCCACCCAAACGCATACAAAAAAATTTATTCAAATCTGTACAGAAGTTTAGGAGGAGTTCAGTCACAAACACACTTGCAGTAGTATTATATATATAAAGCTATTTCGAAATAATTTTCACTACCAAACAGTAATGGGTATAAGCAAGACTTAGCTACCATATTAAAGCCTTTCAATCCGTTTTTTATTAGAGACAAATTAATGGCAATATTCATAAATCTGGCAGTCGGTGGTGCAATGGTTAGTGTGCGCGGCTCTTGTACATGAGATCCTGGGTTCAGAACCTGCTCTGACCATCTTCAAATTTCTTTCGGCGGCGGTCACCTCGCATAGTGATGGCGACACTATCGAGTATATAGCCATGAAAAAGCTTCTCCAAATACCGGTCGGAATCGGTGTAAAACTGTAGGTCCCAATCAGTGAGTGAAAACTGGAAAACGTACAGCTCAGTGGTTGTGAGAAGTTCTCGCCGGTCCCTTCATGGGATGTAATGGGAAACCATTTATTTTTATTTTATTCATAAATCTGAATCAGGTACAGTTCAAGAAATTCAAAAAAGGAGATCAAATTTTTTTTTGATTTTAAAAACTGGTTCAAGGCGAGTATCTGTAAAGCAAAATAGTTTTATTTTTTTGTGAGCATTATAAACAATTACATATGTCAAAATATTTTAAAATATATAAAAAGATAAAATCCAAAATTATCGGTTTCTTGGAAATCGATAAAAAAAGTAGTCAACTTTGGAATTTTTCTGATATATACACCACTGTGCGATTTTCAATCTGAACATACCGCCATAAATCTTGACTACTTGGTACAACTGCTTTTTTCTCGAACTTGAAAATATTTACTAGATCAAAGTAAATTGAATTTTGGCCGATGGAAATCGATTATGAACAAAGTGAGACGGGTTGTGAAAGACGAGCTGTTGTTATAGGAGCAGATTTTTGCATTTCGGGTGGTAAATTCTATTACTCTTCATTCAAAGGGGTCAAAGGGGTTTACTCAAAGGTGTTTACTATTTATTATGTTCCGCTGGTTTGGGGACAAGTGTCATGTTTCAGACCTGTTGTGGCCCAGTGACACGCGAGTTGATGGTGTGGTTATGATGAATTATTCAGAACGCACGAGAAGTGATATTGAAATCGCTCTCGTTGGTGATGAATCGAAGAAAGGAAGTACCCATCTGTGTGTCCGTCAGGTTGCGGTTCACCTGCTTTTCTTCCGAAAATGTGTGTACTTATAGTTATTTCGTATAAAAGTTTAATGTCCATATTTTACTCCGCTGCTTATAACTGGTAAGCGATAAAAGTTTTCTCAAGTTGCATTTATTTCTAGTTCGACGTTTGCAATATTACCGCGAAGAGGAAGTTATGAGCAGATCCAGTGTCAACAAAACTTTCAACACTGGCATCCAATAGGAAAATTTCCATAGCTTGCTCATACAGAAGTAATATATTTCATTGGTTTCAGAAGTTAATCAACAGCCCACCGTTACTCTGTTTCTTCGCCTAGAGCACTCGTACCCATAGTGTGATCTAGGGTGTGGTTTTTTGAACTCATATCAACTACCAACTTGCCCATAATAATAACAATAACACTCCCAATATGCGAACACTTAGAATGTGACTTACTTACTTACTTATTTATCCGGTCACGGACAACCCCGAGGGGGCAGGGACCTTACAAAACGAAGATAATATATTTCGCCAACCAGATCGATCTTTTGCCTTATCTCTCCAGTTGGCAATACCAAGTGTACGCAGCGGAGTCTTGATTTTCCTATTTTCGCCTTCCTTCGAGTTCGGTTTCGAAAACCCTTCGTGCTGGTTCGTCTTCATCCATTCTACTGGCAACCCTAGCCAGCGCAATCGCGTTCTTTTGATCCGCTTAACTATGTCAATGTCAGGATAAAGCTCATACAGCTCATGATTCATGCGTCGCCGATACTCGCCGTTGTGCACAATAGGGCCATACATTTTTCGGAGTATTTTTCTCTCCCAGACTCCTACAGATGTTTCGTCTGCTTGCGATAAGACCCAGGATTCTGCGCTAAAAAGCAAGACAGGTTGTATGAGAGTCTGGTATAGTTAGACTTTTGTTACTCGAGAGAGGGCTTTATCTCTAAAGTCCTTGCTTAGCCCAAAATAACATCTATTCGTAAGCACAATTGTCCGCTTGATTTCAAGGCTGACGTTGTTGTTTTTGTTTACGGAAGATCCGAGGTATATAAATTCGTCTATCACCTCGAAATTATAACGGTTATCAACGTTCACGTTTTGGTCTAATCGCGTGGAGGTTCTGCTCATTGAAACCATTAATTTTGTCCAGTCCTCATTTAGAGAATATGAATGTGACTTAAGCTGCTTTAAATACACGCTCTTAGTTTCGTCCGCAGATTGTTTGGTTGGTGCAAATGTGTGATTTGAATCTTCACCAAATACGTCGACCATTTATTGGTTAATAGTTGAGCCAAGCGCTTCCTGCTTAGAAGAAACCCGACTCTGTTTCTGGTATGATCCCATTATTTGTGGATTTAGAGTAGACACGGTCCGTGCACCACTACATCTTTTTGTCATTCCATTGAAAAAGTTGCGGGATAGAATGATCAATTACAATTTTCGTAAATTTTTGATATTTCATTCGTTGGTATGTTACTGTCCAAATGTTGAATACTGATACTGAAAATACTGAATACTTTGCTGATTTAAACTAATGACACTTTAGAGTGCTGTTTTTATAATAGTGCATTCGAATCGCACATTAAAAGCATAAAACTGGGTCTACAAAAGTTCAGTCATTACGTGTCTAGATATATAATATTTATGCCGCTCCTCTCGAGAAACACGTGATACGAGTCTAGATAATGCTAACGCATATTTTTGGCTTCCTTCGCATATTTTTTTTTTGCGAACCCGACATATGCGCTACTCAATTGATCTAACTTTATATTTAAACAAGTTTGAGATTTTATTGCTTTTAGAACTGGAACATATTAGTCTTATTATATTTAAACCCGTTTCATTTCCTATCTTCCTAATATTGGAGTAAGGCCCAGATGTCGTAAACTGACTTTCAAGATTTATGGAGTTACATAAGTTGGCTCCTCAGTAGCTCAAATGTTAAGGTATCAGTAGCCAAAACTTTTCTGTCATTGTAAAGTTGTTATAAGTTACCTTATTTATAACTATTATATATAAAGTAAAGTATTGTGATGTAGTAGGAACTTTATTTATAGTGTCAATGTTAGGTTGGTTGTTGTTTCATAATAGGCAATATGTGCCAACTTATTATTTTAATATTCAGTTTGGCAATGAAACTATTAAAATTCTTTCGCATGCAAAAAATCTGAGAATCTCATTTAATGATTCCCTAACCTGTACCCATCATATTAATGCTAGTGTGGGCCAAACTTATGCTAAATTAAGATCGCTGTGGCAATCGCTGTATTTTACATCCCAGAAATCATGAATACTGTTAGCCAAAACGTACCTTCTAGATCTTCATTTTGTTGCGAATTTGTGGAAGTGTATGGAATATAATCAATTTTTAGATAAGTATAAAAATACTAAAGAATCCACTGCCGCTATATCTCCACACTATACTAATAGTATGACGTATGATTAATATCGAACTAAATACACGTAAACTATAGCGTATACGGCCGCATCCAAAAAATCAATGAGTGTTCGAACTCACGGGCGATGTGTTAACACCTTTTTGTTACACGGTACCTGTTCGATTTCTTTGAACGATTAAAAAAATATAATTCTTTAGTCCATATATGGCTCAAAGACGGTTCATGATGACCATTAATACACAAATATAATTTACAAATGTTGACTGCATATTTTACGGCAGCATCTTAAAGTCTTTATCAGCTTTAGAGATATCGAGGTTTTTACAACATCCTTATTCACATATATTTGAATTAACTGGGGAAAGCCTGCAAGACTTTTTAAGAAAGTCTCTGCGGGCCGTATTCACAGATAAGTTGGCGCAAAAACTCATATGGCTCAAACGCACAAACGACAAGAAAGTGGCCAGAAATGTAATTGTCCTTGCTGTAATGCGAGGTGATAACTATGTATTTGTGAATATTTATTTCAGGATTTCAGGTTTTACGCTGCCGAGTGCCATAATTATACATCTTGAGCACTTGGTTTACAGACGGAGATCTCGTTCGTATTATATTCGAGTATTGTTGTCCGCTTAAAATGTTCGCCATGCGATCTCAAACACTCCCAACCCTGGTCGATGATGATGTCATTTTTATTTAGGATCTGCCACTAAACAGTTCAGAATTACAAATATCAGAATGTTGTATGGAACTATTAAGCAGAATGGCTGGTGTCTTTATGAACTATATATGGTAGATTAAATTATAATTTTCAATATCCTAAACAGTTGTTGAATGCGTATAACTAGATTAATGAGCATTTTATGAACGTCGTATTTTTCCACTGAAGTACGTAGCTGGGAAAATTCTATGCACAATTTTCCTCAAAGGGATATTTGATTGGGTGCCATTGTCAAGTGTGGAATATCTACCTTAGGGCGGGTCGATTTAAAAATCACCCAAGTGACAAGAAAAATCGTATTCTAGGGATCAAAATAAATAACTTTACCCGAGGAACAATAGCTCTAAAATGAATTTTGATGTCCCGACTTTTGAATAATCCGAAATTTTTTCAAAAGTCGGGATATCAGAATTCGTGTTAGAGGTATGGGTCCTCGGGCAAAGTTTCTTACTTTGATCCCTAGAATACGATTTTCCTTGTCACTTGAGCAAGTTTTTTGCCTCCATACAAATTGACCCGCCGTAATATATATATATATATATTTTAATAACAATAATATTTTGTGGAGCAAATTTTTTGGTTTTGATCATATTTAAGTGCATTTTGTATTGCACCCTCCTCAGGCGTGTGGGCCTGAGTGCAGCAACGAAAATTGTCTTACAACGATGACCGGTTTTTTTGGGAAGCAAGAAATATGGCGGGAGAGCAATAACATCGCTTGGGCAAATTATTACAGAAAGCAAAGACAGACAAGAAGCTTCCCGCCGTTTCATTGTAAACAATATTTAATTTTCAATATTTAATTATTTTAATTTCTGCAGAAGTTTTGAAAGAATTATCGTTTTCGACAAGCCTATTAGAATGCAATAAAAATATATGTGGACTTTGAAATATTAAGCAATAAAACAATGGGAAATCCCCAACCATTTCTTTGATGATTAAATCCACATTGTACCAAATAAGTACAAAATTAATAAATAGTCCCAGTCTCTACCAAGTCCCAAAACTTTTAAGAAAATCTAATTAAAAAAAATCACTGGGTGTTCGAACTCACGGGCGATGTGTTAACACCTTTTAGATACACGGTACCTGTTCAATTTCTATGAACACATTGGAAAATATTACATTGGAAAACAAAAAAAATCTTTATGTACTAAAGACTCTTTTGCTATTGCACTCTTTTTTTTCTTACATCTGGTATTGTTTTTGTTTTGTCATAAACAGAGTGACGACAGAAAGTATTGAATAGTATAGAGAACTTATTGCACTCGGTTTCCGCGTCCAGAATATTTGGCGTCTGTTTTGTTAACGCCAGCAGCTTTAGATTTTCGAGTTAGAACATGTAAAATACAATAGGTTACTACATTCCTACATTCCTACAAATAAATCAAATTTGTACTGACAGAAAGTTCAATTGTAAAGAAACTTCAAATGCAATCAGGATTATAATGTGCATGTGCGTTGAAAATATTTGCGTGTATTCTCATAGAGAAAGTACGAGGACTGCAGTTTATTGTCGTTTCTATCGTAAGTATTATAAATTAGAACTTTTTGTATGGCTTTTTATGTTTTCATCTTTATACAAAATAACATATTAGTTGAAAGCAGTGTTTCTCTAAAATGAACCAATACCAAAATCATGTTTTAATATTCCGGTACCTAAAAATAATACTTTAGTAGAATTGTTGAAATTCATGTGCAACAAATGTTGAGGCCAAGAAATTGTGTTTACTGATAGCACTATCTGATTTAACGTCAGTTGCATCCCACCGACTGTGTTTATTGGATGTTTATAGGTAAGAACAGTTTTGACTTTACTAATTTATTGTGCGCCTTAGCTTATGATTAGGCTATAAACATAATGCATGCTTTAGGTTTTCACCAAAAAATCGTTAATTGGAGATCTACCTAAACACATTTCGCACAAATGATCCGCTTTAATATGTTTAAGATCATTGTAACGACTGACAAATATATGTATATTCTACAGATGCAACTTACCATTCGACTTCAGTACATTTTTATATTTCCACTGGTTGAAGTTTACAGTAAGTTACGTTATTCATACAAAAGTGTCTATCTTTCTTAAGGCCACACTCTTAAAAATCAAACCGTATAACTTGTATAATTAAGATATTTTGCTTTTTGAATTTTTCAAAATATCAGTACATTTACACTTAATCAATAAATTTGTCCTTGTCTTTATAGTAGCACAGTAGGTGAAAAATACATTACGCCCAAATTTTGTATTTGCGGGGGCAATATAAATAATAGATATTTATATTTTCATTTCAAGGGATTTGTCTAAAGGCTATAACTTTGAAGAGTTTTGAAATTCAAAATTACTATGGGCTCCTCAAAACGTTATCCGCGAACACTCTTCCAAACACTGTCTTCAGCAAACCCTAAGAGACCTGATATCGTTTGAACATGACCACAGTATATATTTGGGCATGGTCTTGTACGCCAATGCAAATGTGTAAGTACAAAGTATTAGTCTTTCAATGGTTGTGGTCCTGCTTGTTCATATTCAAATAATTGTCATTATGTCACATACATTTAACACGTAACTATGCACAAAGAAAGATGACAGCAACATGCTCATTCCCCCTAACTCCAATTCAAGAATTTAATCGTATATATCCATGCAGGTGCAGAGATTGCTTTTTGTGTTGCAATTCATATCAGGTTGTCGTAGGTCTATTGAATGCAACTCGTGTTTGATATCATATCGTCTTTTATGTGGATAATTATCATGTTTCTGATGTCCTCTGTTCAGTTTAGTTGCATTGGGACAAACGAAATGTTGTTGCTTTGATTTGTGTAAAAAGAAAATCGAAGAAATTTCCAGGACACCATGGGTGGTAAGGCCTGCAATGATTTTGATAATAGCAAAATATAGGCAATGAAGTTTAATGCTGGTGAATAATAGTTATAACTTGGAATTATTATGTACAAATTGGCATCCCCTGAGATAAAATTAAATCAATAAAGAAATGAGGGCTCTATAAGTATATTAATAATGACTGAATGTAAGTGTCCACATTAACAGATGAAAAGTTTAAAAGGAAAATAAAGTACTCACCACTATTAGACGCAAGTTAGATTCAGGTGTCTATGTGGTATAGATTTAGTTATTGAGCTTCAATTAAAACTATGACTTGAAGAACCACAAATGATGTATGTAAGTGCGGTTGTAAAATGTTACATACAAATCATTTGAGGTTACTTAATTATGGCTATTTAAGGCTGTTTTTAAGCAACAACGCAAAGTGGTTCCAAGTCAATTTTTTTGGAATTAATTGTGTAAATCTTATTTTCCAGATGATGTTGATAATTTTGGATACATAGTGGGTATGGGGGCTACTGGGCAACACTTTAAATTTGGTCACCACGGCCATTCCAAATTTTTAATTGAGTGCTGTTGGCTTCTGATCGTGAACCTGGAAGCCAAGGTTTTCAATACGATGGTTATTCCCCACTTGGAAGAAAACACAAGGGAATTCTACTCGAATTCAAAACAAAGTGTACTTCCTTTATTGAAGTGTTGATAACGACTTAAAACTAATATAACAAAATTGCCCGCTTCATGCGGTTAGACCAAAAGAGTTTCGAGAAGAGACTCTATTAGTTAAGACAAAACGAGAGTTAAAGAGAGAGAAAAACAAAAATTACAACTTTTAGAACTTATTGTACTAAAGGAAACACCTCAATTAATAGAACCAAATAAGAGAGTATCGAAATATATTTCAATTAAAATATGACGATGTTAAGCAGCAAGGCCGGGTTGAACGGTGCGTTCAACATCCTCCCGGGGCAGCTCGAAGAGGCTCGACATATACCGCATGCAATAGTTCCAAATGGAGAATCTTGTAATCTAGATAATTGATTTGCTGATAGTGGTTTCTCCATGCTACTCAAGGTGTAACGAGAAATGTCGGCACCTGAGTCATCTTAAAATTTCCTGGAGACAAGTGGTTAACTTTTCCAATACCCACAGTGGGCCCGGTGGGCGTGTTGCTTACAGCTATGACCACGGGGGCAACCTCTTCGTCCTTCATTGCTTTCAACAGCTTCAACAGACCCATCGTCGCGTACTTCAATGACTTGAAACTGGCAGTAACGGGGTCAACCGAATTAGATAGATATTGCATCGTATAGTATTTTATGGGATAGTTGTAGTCACAGACGAACCATCTACCCATGTTGAATCTATCGAAGAAAGAAAGAAAAGAGAGACAAGCACAATGAGCGATTAGCATTCTAAAAAACGATAAAAAAAGATATTTGATTTGAATCTTGATTATTAAGAGATTGGTATTGGTAATTTGGTGCTGTCGGAAAGACACAAAGTTTGACAATTCGACGGACAATTGTTGCGTTTTGGGTTTTGATTTCTGCCACACGCACATTACTATCTTTGCCGTATATTACTTTGGTGACACGGCCCATGCGCCATTCTGTGGGAGGCAGGTTGTCATCCTTTATAATGACAAAGTCATTTTCTTTAGTGTTATTTCTGGTTGTTTTGCATTTAAAATGACGTTGACGTTCGGTAATGTATTCAGATTTCCATCTTTGACTGAATATATGCTGGATGATTTTCAAACGGTTCCAACGATTCACGTGAGATAAATCTGCTTAAGATGGTTCAGCCGGAGACTCTGGGAGAGCCATAAGTGGAGCGCCTCGTAATAAGTGACCGGGGATCAAAGGCAAAAGTTCTGCTGGGTCCTCTGTTATGGAGGATATCGGTCTTGTATTAATTACTGCTTCAAGTTTAGTCAGCAGTGTTGCAAATTCTTCAAAGGTAAATGATAACTAAATTGTTTGGGATGAGACTTCATACTCTTAACAGAGGACTCCCAAAGGCCGAGGTGGGGTGAATGACCAAGAAAATCCATGTAAACCGTACTTCTCCTGCAGAGGGTTTTCGGCATTATTCTGAAATAAATTATGCTCCAGCAACAGCGTATAACTTGCGCCATCGAAGTTTCGACCGTTGTCCGAAAACACTGGTTTTGTCAAGCCTCGACGACCGGTAAATCTCGAGAAGGTTGATAGAAAGGCTTAAGCTTGGTTCAAATTTTTCAGATCAGGTAGACTTTCAATTTTTGGTCGTTTAGACGGTAAAAAATGCGGGAGTTTTGATACGAAGATCGCTTTAATTTTGATTTTAAAGATAGACTTTCTTGATTTAAAGTTAACGAAACATCTTGAATAAGAATTGTTGACTATCGTACCACCGAGCCCCGAAATTTGTGAATTGTAATTAACGATTTGAATCGCGAGATTTTGTTGAATACTATGTGAAATAAAACGTTTTTCCGATCCTACATCTAAGAAAGCTCGAATGGTGAACAATTCGCCTGCATGGTCAATGTCAATTAGTGCTGTAGGGAATATAGTTGTACCTTCATTTTGTGAAAAATGCGCCTGAACTTTGTTAACCCCTGTACTTTACCGTGAGTAATTAGCAGTGGACCCCCTGTTCCGTAAGGTCGAAGGTTCCCTCTGCTCGGAAGACGCTTGTTCTCGGTTGCTATGAGTATTTCTCCGTTCGTTGGCTTCCAAATGAAGCATTGTATGGTGTTTTTTGTTACACTTCGAACACAATCTTTCACTCATACAATTCGATTTAAATTGAGTTGAAGAAAGGCAATTGGCGCAAAATTTATTAGCATAAACTTATTTTATTCGATCGGGGACCGATAGCGATTTAAAATCGTTGCAATTGCATAATGGATGATTTGACGACATATTCTGCGGCTGTGTTTTGATTTCTCAGATTCAAGTTTGGTGTAAAATGCCTGCGATTTTTGTTGTGCTGCGGTACTATCTTTCGAAGTGGATTTTCGATAATCCGAGATAGTTTCAATAATTTCAATTCTGTTTGATAAAAATACACTCATTTGCGACCAGGTTGGCAACTCTTTATGGTTGCTTAGATAATCTTCCCATGCACGCAACGTTTCTTCTGGGAGTTTAGTAGGGTACAAGTGGATCGGGATGGGATCCCAATTTTCCGCTTTGAACTTATATGACTTGAAGGTTGCCAAACTGTTGTCGATTCTGCTTTGAACTTGAACTTTGGAGTTTCTGTTTGTACTGCTTGTATCCCAAAAAGTTGTTTCATTTGTTGATGAACTAAAATTCTAGGGTTTTCGTACCTAGTTTTCAACGCATCCCATGCTAAGTTAAAATTCTCATCCACCAAATCGAATTTTTTCACGATTTGGTAGGGCTCCCTCCTCGTTTTGCTTCGCAGGTGGTAAAGTTTTTATGGCTGTGAAAACTCGATGTGAGTTCCAAAAACTGTACAAAAAATATCACGGAAAGCTGGCCATTTTGAATTACCTCCCTCAAATTGTGGAGTATCACATGGTGGCAACTTGAGAGCTGAGAAGCCTTGATGGCTTAACGTCGTATCATTTCTGACTGTTTCATCAGCTTGAGATGGCTGCCTTGCTGAGACCAGTTCCGAAAGTTTGGACAATTTAAATATTTCCTGTAGGCCCCTTTATATTTCTTGGCAGCTATTTTTAAAAAATCGGAATTTCCTCCATATTCTTTAATTTTATATTTTAATGCAGCAATATTAATTTTATATGCAGCAATATTGGGTTGCAATTGATATTTGAAAATTTAATTTTTGCAATTAATTTTCGCAAAAAGTGGGTTGTTTAAAAATTTAAAAGATTATCAAATATAGTTTGGACTGTCTTAATATATTTAGCAAAATTCTATCTTGGAATTGCAATGCGATCAGGAGATACAGGGCTTCAGAAATACACGACTGCACAATTTAGAAACAGTTTATGGTCAACAACTTTGTTCAAGCAGACTGAAGTTGTATTTAATGCCATTACAATTATATTACAGCTGAGCTTTGATTAGATTCTATATAATTATTTTCTGGATACCTTTTGCTAACACAAGTCGACAAAGTTTTAAATATTTATTCTATTGCGGTCATCATACATTTAGAAGAATCGCAAGTTAAAGTTCAATATTTGCTCTAGTTTTAAACAAGAAAAAACACAAGTGTATGTATTTAAATGAATTACACAGTACAACACGAAAAAAAATAACCATACACGGACACCACTACGTGATAAATGACTAAAAAAAAAGACCCGTGTCTCCCAATTTTTCCCAAAGTCATGCACTTTTTTTTTATGGGCCGCCAAAGATTTGGGGCCTCGGTATCATTTTCGTAAAAATGTGATCATTTTCTGAGGCTCATATCTTGGAAACCGTTCAGAATTTCGATTTACTCTCCGAGGCAAAGTTGTAGCTCTTGTCATAAAGAACAATTGCGAACATATAAAATCAAAAAAACTTCACCTTCCAGATCAAAATCGCAAAAAACTTAAAAAAATTCGATTTTTGTTTACCTTTTTTCCCGTGTTCAGGTCCATAGGTAGCAAACCGTTCAAAATTCAAGGAAACAATCAACAACAAAAATTTACCTAAGATCTCAATAAACAAATTTCTAGAACATATAAACTTCCTGGGAATTATTCTTAACACCGTTTTTAAATTTCATTTGTTTTTTATTTACTTCAACATTGAGATACTATGCTACCTATTACAAAAATATTAAAAAAAAGTATTCGTATTATGTTTATAATGTTGATGGCCCTGGACTTCCAAATCGCGCTCTCTTAAGTTGTGGATCCAAATCGTCGTCCGAATCTGACTCTGATTCAGCAATTATGGTGTCCACAGGCACGTTGCTTCCAGATTGCCCTCCATCATCAGCTCTTTCTTCTTCAAATACTTCATTAACATCATACAGGGTGATCTTGTGACTCCACCAACATACCTCTGCAAACAATGCGAAGAGGTTTTTGCCTTTGTACCGTTTTTCCATGGGCATTGTGGTTTGGTGAAACCGTTCTCCTTGGTCATCGGATTCGGTCGGGAGTTGTTTGATAAAATCGTCAAAATGAAAATGAAGAAAATGCAGCTTTAATGTCATCGATGCGCCGATTATCTCAAAATAATGCAGCATTTTTGTTGGTTTTATATGTTCGCAATGTTTGTTCTTTATGACAAGAGCTACAACTTTGCCTCAGTGAGTAAATCGAAATTCTGAACGGTTTGCAAGATATGAGCCTGAGAACATGATCACATTTTTACGAAAATGATACCGAGGCCCCAAATCTTTGGCGGCCCACAAAAAAAAAAGTGCATGACTTTGGGAAAAATTGGGAAACACGGGTCTTTTTTTTTTAGTCTTTTATCACGTAGTGGTGTCCGTATATGGTTATTCTGCCATGACTTAAAAAATTACACACAGTGTTACTGTGGAATTATAAACATTAAATAAAGCTGCTGAAATACGTTGTCTTTTGTTTGTTTCAACGTCTAAAAGCTAAGTGATCTAACACAGAGAATACCACGGACTTATAGCCAGTGTGTCATCTGCGTTCATTTGATTTCTTCCTATATCTCACTTGCATGATGGATACCACTGACACGATTGTAAAAATGTCTTCTTTTAACCCTTTTGATAAGCCTAATCACTCCTGTTCAAGATAAGCTTTGAGGCATGTTTTTTCATGGATATGTGACTTGATTCCAGGAACACATGAGTTACACAAGGTCTGTGACAGTTGTAGGAAGCAGTTGACAAAGTTGAAACATGGAGAACATAGCGAAATTTCCACAGGAACTAGCAACATACATGAAGAAAGTCAGTCTGATACTGAAATTGAAAAAGCACCTAGCACCAAAAATAAGATGCAATCCAAAATTTAGTCTATTGGGAAGGCCAACAGAATCAGTATGGCTGTCAAGAGAAAACTGCTAGTGGCTGTCAAGAGAAAACTGCAAGTAGCGATCATGAGAATGATGATTCGCAAGATGGGTTCTTTACACATGTAAAGAAGTTGTACAACAGCTTCACTATTAGGAAGAAAAAGCATCAACTGCTGGAATTTTCGGCCCCAAACTACTTAGTTCGACAAGTCAAGACATTCTTGAAAAAAAGGTCGCCTTGTCTAGTCCTGATCTGAAACCACACTCACACAAAAATACGGTTAAGACAGCCGAATTAGCCGTAACCGAATTAAGAGGTTGTTTCAGCCGAATTATAGGTTGTCACAACCTCATTAAAGGTTGATACAACCTCATTAAAGGTTGATACAACCTCATTTGAAGATGACACAACCTCATTAAAGGTTGACACAACCTCGTTGGAGGTTGAAACAACCTCATTAGTGGTTGAAACAACCTCATTAGTGGTTGACGCAACCTCATTAGAGGAAGCCACAGCTGAATTGGAGGTTGTTACAACCGAATTTAACAAATTAATTATTAATCACAAATTAATTATTAAAGCCTTTTTTATAATAAAGTGATGATTTATTTTCCTGCATTCTTATAAAACAATTATAAGGCGAGAAAATAACGTCTCATACATCGGGTAATCTATAGGGTAATACATTTGTTTTACATGCCTCTTCCGTACTTGTTTGAAGAACTGGCCGTAATAGGACACCTCAACAATTCTGGCGTGTTGCACCAGTTTATTTAGGTCCCAAAACATTTTGTATACAGACTCACATGACCATTTTGCAGGATATATCACACGACTGACCTTGAAAGACTTCAAAACTGTTGATATCACCTTGAATAAATTCTGCAAAAAAAGACGTTATAATACAAAACATATTTTACTTACGTCTGTTAATAACCACTAAAAAATCTTGACATTCTTTAATTCTTTTTAAAATAATATTTGATTATAGAATTTTAAACGTCAGATTTGAAATACATAGAATTATGTTGTGGTAACCGAATTGAAAATGAATTCGGTTGTACCTATGTTATTCATGACAAATTCGGTTACAACAACCGAATTGACGCCAAATTTGGTCGTTGCAACCGAATTAAGGCTAGATTCGGTTATTATGACCGAACTGATACCAAATTCTATAGTTACAACCGAATCGATGCCAAATTCGGTTACTACAACCGAATTGATGCCACATTCGGTTACTCCAACCGAATTTTGTACCAATTTCTGTTGTTGCAGCCGAATTAATTTCAAATTCGGTTGTTCCATCCGAAATTTTAGAATATTTAGTTGACTGAACGAATTTAGTTGAAGATTCAGTTGTCACAACCGAATCAATTATGAAACGACGTTGCTTCAACCGCATATTGGTTGTGGGGACTAAATTCGGTCGTAAGAACCTCAATTCGTTCGTGGCAACCTCTATTCGGCGGTAACAGCCAAATTTACGGTTGCTATAAACTGTTTCCAAACACTTAGTTCTCTGAGTGCAGGAAAAGTCTGTTAAATCAGAGATATTGTTAAAGGATTTTTTTCAAGTAACGAAATGAGCTGAGTTATGCCAGGGATGAAGCTTTATATCAGTGGAAGACGAGAGCACAGGTATTAAAGAATATATTTCAAACCGGCTGATGCTTAATAATTAAAAAAAATTGCGTATAGAGTTTTCAAAGAAAAATTCCCAACTCTAAAAGTCGGAAGAGTGGAACACACTCAGTCTGTGTGTGCACCACTCATCAGAATGTAAAGCTTATGTTTGAAATGCAAGAAGAAGTTTAATGACAAATGGCAAAATTGAAACATACAAGGACTGCCTCCAAATGATGGTTTGCAGCCCACCATCATCTGACTGCTTCTTTTCAAATTGTGTTTCATGTCCAGGTGCCAAAGGGATTAGATAACTTTTAGAAAAAGCATATGGAGACAATGCAGTTGAGACTGTCATATACAGACAGTCGATCTGTGTGGACCGATGTAACTTGGAAATAATTCAGAAACCGGGTAATGAATTTTTTGATGTAGTTTGTAAAAAACTTCCTGTCTTACTTCTTCATCGCTTCGCAGCAAAAGAACAAAAAGCATTTCTGAGATATATCCGAGAAAATCTTCTGGAATGTGAAGTGGCTGTCATTTGTGACTTTTCGGGGAATTATTCGAAAATGTTACAAGATGAGGCACAATCATATCATTGGTCACATAGTCAGGCAACCATTCACCCTTTTGTGGTGTATTTTAAAGAGGAAGAACTAAAACATATAAATTTTTTAATAATATCGGACTGCCTCAAACACAACACTAAAGCCGTCTACCTGTTCCAGACAAAGTTGATGGAATATCTGAGATGTAAGTTCCAAAGAGCTCCCAAAAATTTTATTATTTTACCGATGGCTCTACGGAGCAATACAAAAATAAAAAACTTTACTGACTTGTGTAATCACAAGCAAGATTTTGGACCAGAGGCGGAATGACATTTTTCGGCAACAACACATGGCAAAGGACCATGTGATGAGCTGGGGCCACAGTAAAAAGACTAGCAGCCAGAGAAGCCTACAAAGACCGTATAAGGACCAAATTATGGATGCAAGGCAACTGTTTGGATGGTCACATCAGAACATATCTAACATAGACATTGTATTTGTCACCCAAGAATAATACATTAAAACTGAAGAACGACTGGCCAACCGGTGCAATACAGCTATAACTATATATCAAACACCCAGAAATTTCATGCCTTCATACCTATCAAATATGGAACCAAAGTAGATGTGAAATTTTATTCTATTCTGCAGTTGCTTCAAGCATATTTCCTGTTGTAAAGGAATAACCCTTAATTTTAAAAGCGACATAAAAGGGAATTTTCATATAGAGATACACATGAAAGCACTTCGGCTGAGATTATTTTTTTTATATAAAGAATTTAAAACTAAAATTTTACTAATTCTGGTATTTTTCACAAACTGTGTAGTTCCATTGCGATCCCAACATAGGATTTTCCTATATGTATTAAGGCATTACAAACTAAATTTGAAAATTTTTTGAAAATTTTAAAAAACCCACTTGTGCAAAAATTTTATTTTAAAATATGGAATGTTTTTACAATTGCAACCCCAATATTGCTGCATATAAAAAGCTCCATTCAACACCTTTAAAATAAGACCACTCCCAGGTTCATATCATTAGTGGTTTCAGGCCCATAGGCGTTTAAAGCTGCCAAAATATGCATTTTTTTCATAAAAGTTTAAATCTTTAAAGATTAATAACTTCTATTTGAATTTGAATTTTATTGACCGATTTTTTGCTAATGTATGAGAAATTCATACTACAAGCTTACAACTCATGAACATTTTTCTAATTGAAAAATGGTTAGATTTTGTTGGAAATAATAGACAAATCAGTTCAACACACACTCACTGGGCATGACTAGTTTCGAACTCCGTGACAAGTTCATCGTCAGATGCCTCACTACTGTGCCTGAATTGATACCATCGATTGATCATCAATCGTATATATACAAACTTAATTCTGCAATTCACATGTGCAAATTAGTATCGATTGAAGATCCCTATGTATTAACATAATTCCAACAACAAGAACAGACAGAATTTGTATACAAATTGTTTTTAAATTTTCGTTTTCTTTTATCTTTAGCTGATTTGAGTTGAATTTTATTGGTAAGTTTTGCTTTTGGTTCAACATATGTTTGCGTTTCAAAAAAGAGACTTCTTCAAAATTTATGTCTTCGATTTCAACACCCACTTTCTTTCAAACTTCAATAAGATCTTCAGCCGCACTAACTTCGTTATTTACTTTTATACCGCTAATAATTTAATTGTTCCTCATTCAGTATGTTTACAGATTCTTTTAAAAAAATGTACTTTTAAATGTTGGTTATCTTTCTCAATTTTTTGAATTTTTTTCTAATTCTCTGAAATTCCTCTCAAAATTTCATCGATCTTTGTCGACATAAAATCGGGATATAACGCATGTGCTTTTTGCGAATGCGAAAGGGAATGTTAGAATATTATTTTGCGAAAATGAATGCAAAAGCGAATATTGAAATATATTTGTCTACGAATGCGAAAGTGACTATATATACAAATTATTTTGGTGAATAACAACAGTTTATTTACAAACACGAATAATTCACACCTTGTTCCTGGATCTCGAATGAAAGTTTTCGTTCGTGTTCAATACGAAATGAAGTGAAATTGTTCGAAACTTTGCAGTGCATATTGTGGTTTCTCTACTTCGAATGTGGTTCCATTTGGGACAAATATTGAGTCAGGTGAATAACAATTTCGACCTAGAGGTCGAAAATTGTGAGTTATTGACTTCCGTTTGCTTAGCCTTTCGTTCGAGATCGGGGAACAACCAATTAGTTAAATCCCTACTGAATATAATTTAAATTCAAAATAAGTAGTATATTGTATAACCTCTCTAATCTGGACACTTGCTAGACCGGACTATCCAGTAGTACGGACAGCTCAATATTCGGACGTGCTGATTGTTAGAGTTCCTCTGTGAAAACATTGTGAAAAAATAAACTGTATAATTACATACAAAACAATAATAACTCCAGTAGAACGTCTCAACTTCAAAACAAAAACAAAAATTTTTACACATAGTCATAAAAAACAACAACAACAATTAAGCGCTCGCGCGCTAGCATCGAGACAAGTCTCGACTCGCCTAATGTCATGAAGAAATCCAAAACTAAAAACACTAACAATGTGCCGGTCACAAACGCAAACTACTATCAACCATTGCAAACTTTGGTTATTGAATACAATGATGCAGATGAACAAATTGTTGAACCAACAACCAAAAAAGAAATAATACCGCCACTTACCGTACTTAAGTGCTCAACAGTTGAATTACAAGAAATTTTACAAATTTCAGATTTTTCTATTAGGAAGGTTTCTATAGGACTGAAAGTATTCTGCCAATCAAAGGAGAATTATGAACATTTAGTTAAATATTTGAAGGGCAAATTCGAGTTCTTCCAATATGCATCGAAAAATGCGAAACCATTTAAAGCATTACTTCTTGGTCTGTATAAACATGATCCCGAAGTTATTAAAAAGAAATTAATCGAAAAAGGATTAAATTGTTTAGATGTTAAGTTAGTATACAAACAAGGAAGGGCTAACAATGAAATTGTCTTGTATGTTGTACTTCAAAAGGCAATCTATAACTTTGAGAGATCTCAAACAAAACTACTGTAATATTGAGCATATACGCGTAAAATGGAAACACGAAAGCACCCAGAAAAATAAGATCACGCAATGCCATAATTGCCAGATGTTTGGTCATGGCTCCTCCCGATGCAATGTAAACACGTTCTGTGCCAAATGTGCAGGTCGACACAAAACTTCTGATTGCAGTACTCAGATAAATAAATGTGCAAACTGTCACGGCCCACACCAATCTTCTTCCCCTGATTGTCCGAGTCGTAAAAACTATTTGGAATTAAGACAACGTCTCCAGAATAAAACAACCAGAACCAATCGATCGGTTAACACATTTACGAATAATGATCCTCACTTTCCCAACAATCTACGTCAAAGTACTCCAGCTGCTCCAAGCGCATGGAACCAACAAAATGCCACATTAGGCCAAAATAATCTATCAGGAAACGGTGAAGAGCTATTCTCACTCGTAGAATTAAGGAATTTGACAATGGAACTTGTGTCAAAATTGAAAAATTGCAGGTCCAAGACAGATCAATTCACTGTCATTACAGATCTAGCGTGCAAATTTTTGTTTAAATGAATGAACAATTTAACATTGTTACTTGGAATGCCAGAGGCATTCGAAATAAAAAGGCAGAACTCTATGAGTTCCTCTTGAGTAATAATATTGATATTTGCCTCCTAAGCGAAACTTGGTTAAATCAAAATATATCCATTCGCCATAATGAATTTTACTGCTATAGGAATGATCAGGTTATCGGCAGACCCCGATGAATTGTTGCCAATCATAAACACAAACCTAATAGAAAACATCGGTGTCAAAATATTTAGATCTAATGGAGACAGTATTGACATTTACTTATGCTACTTTCCAGGTGGAAATAACCGATCCATTGATAATAAAAAACAAAAATTCAGCTCTGAACTGCGTAAATTAAGCTGTGGCAGCAGCAATTATCTATTAGGGGGCGACTTTAACTCAAGACACAGTATGCGGGGATGTTCAAACAAAAAAAAAAAAAACTGCTGGGGAAATCTACTACATGATAAACTTCCGAGTTATAACATACAATTAGTTGTCCCAAATGAGCACACTTACATCTCTTCGAGTACTGGAAGCAAAACTCCACACTAGACATCTTCTTGACAAATTCAATACAACATTTTTCTGACGCGACTGTAATCAATGACTTTTAAATGGCATGCCGATAGTACCTCTACCCGAATATTTGATTACAAAAGAGCAAACTGGAGCAAATTTTCTCGTATTGTCAATTCTCATATAAATTCTGTCTATATCGAATCAGTAAACAGAAGAGAACAAATAAATGAAATGGTAGAATATCTTAAAAATGTTATAAAACTAGCTAAAGAACAAAGTATTCCATTAAAATCCCCACAAATAATGAGACGGCCTCTACCTACAAATATTAAATACTTGATAGTGGTAAGAAATAGATCACGACGCCATTAGATTCGCTATCGTTCCACCGCTGATCTTGCTGTAATGAAAATGCTGAACTTTCGTATTCAAGAGGAAATTATGAAATTCAGAAACATTTCCTGGAATTATTTTTTTATTATCTTTAGAAGTAGGCTCTTCCCCTTTTTGGAATGCAACAAAAATATTAGGGAAGAAGTCGAAGAATATACCAACGCTAATACACAGCAATACACGTTACACTAATGGTTTGAACAAATGCGAAATTCTAGCCGAATCGTTTAATTTAAACCATACAGTCTCAAATTCCTTGTGGTCGTCGGTGGTACAATGGTTAGTGTGCGCGGCTCTTGTACATGAGATCCTGGGTTCGAACCCTGCTCTGACCACCTAAAATTTCCTTCGGCGGCGGTCACCTCGCATAGTGACGGCGACACTATCGAGTATATAGCCATGAAAAAGCTTCTCAAAATACCGTTCGGAATCGGTGTAAAACTGTAGGTCCCAATCAGTGAGTGAAAACTGGAAAGCGCACAGCTCAGTGATTGTGAGAAGTTCTCCCCGGTCCCTTCATGGGATGTAATGGGAAACCATTTATTTATTTATTTAGTCTCAAATTCCTTAAGTGATCCTGAGACCGTACATCAGATCAACGAAACACTACAATCACTAAAGTCACAAGAGAATAGTTTGCATGATAGCTTAGTCGACATTGATACCGTTGCGAGCTTTAGTAATCAACTGAAGCCCCGTAAAGCGCCTGGAATTGACGGTATTGACAATAGATGTATAAAACCCTTGCCTAAAAAAGGTGTACAATTTCTGACTATGATTATAAATGCATGCCTCCAACTGTCATATTTTCCTCAAGTGTGGAAAGAATCAAAAGTTATCCCAATAAAGAAACCCAACAAACCGCCCCCCAAAATCCAGGTTCTTACAGACCTATTAGTTTATTAGCATCATTGAGCAAAATCCTGGAAAAAGCCATTAAGCTGAAATTAAACAAATTCGCTGAAGATAATAACGTTCTTCCTGCAGAACAATACGGATTTCATCGACAACATAATACCATCCATCCTATATTGCGAATTAGAAAGCTGGTGCAAAATAATTTCAATAAAGGAGAATCTATCGGATTGATGCTATTAGACGTAAAAGCAGCTTTCGACTCCGTTTGGGACGATGCCCTAAATTCTAAAATGTTTAACTATAATTTCCCCATATATATCATTAACATTATTAAATCGTTTCTCACCGATCGCAGCTTTAAAGTCCACGCTTGTGGTAACCTGTCAACAACTAGAAGTATTGTAGCTGGGTGCCCCCAAGGATCTTGTCTTTCACCAATTCTGTACAACATCTTTACTTAAGACTTTCCCCAATTATATGGATGCCAAGCATCAATTTTTGCAGATGATACCGCCATTCTTAGTTCTGCTGTTCTTGCGACGGATATAATAACAAGATTGGAAGAAGCTTCCGCTTTCGTTTACGCGTACTTCAAACAATGGAAAATTCACGTTAATGCTGAGAAAACTCAAACTATATTCTTCACCAGAAGTCGAAAATCGATATTCGTCCCACAAAGGTGTATCATATGCAACAATGCTGAAATAAACTGGGAGAAAAAAAACAATGAGTGTTCGAACTCACGGGCGATGTGTTAACACCTTTTTGCTACACGGTACTTGTTCGATTTCTATGAACACATTCGTAAATGTTACATTGGAAAATAAAAAACAGCGTTCAATCATATGATGACGTTACATTTAAATAATATTAATACATACTTAAACTTATTTAAAGACCCAGTGCAAGCACATGTGTCATTATTTTCTTGCTCAATACTTTTTGTTTTATTCCCACAAAAGTCAAAGAATGCAAAGCAACAGACACTTGTACATACATACATACATTGTTATATTCGTACGATATAACCGAAGATCAACATAAAATACTTTTTTAATATTACTCCAAATTAAAACACTTCAATCTCGGCTCGCCGATATCGGATCGCCTTAATTTTTGGCCTAAACTCTTCGTCGAAACCCGCACTAGCTTTTTAATCCAAAAATTAATAAAATCGGCTATGAATTTCCGGAGAAAATCGCGTGGGAAAATTATATGAAAATCGCCCAATAATCACTTTCAATACCGGTCAAGCAACGAACAAACAAACGATGATAAGACAAAACCGAAGATCAACATAAAACACTTTTTTAATATTACTCCAAATTAATACTCCAAATTAAAACACTTAAATCTCGGCTCGCCGATATCGGATCGCCTTAATTTTTGGCCTAAACTCTTCGTCGAAACCCGCACTAGCTTTTTAAGCCAAAAATTAATAAAATCGGCTATGAATTTCCGGAGAAAATCGCGTGGGAAAATTATATGAAAATTGCCCAATAATCACTTTCAATACCGACTGCCAAGCAACGGACACAGAAACGATGATTTACTCTTACAAACCTAACACTTGCGTAAGTATTAAATTTATAGTTTACTGCCCTAGAGGCGCGCGTATAGATGTTAACACATCAAAAAGTAAAATATCTTTGAGTAATTTTGGATTCGAGAATGACGTTTAAAGATCACATTGCCTATACAGTAGATAAGTTTAATAATTTGATTCGTATCATGTACCCTTTAATTAATAGAAACTGTCATTTCATTATTGCAAATAAAATGTTTATATTCAAGGCGGTATTTCAAGCTGTCCTCTTTTATGGATCACCATCATGGAGCTGTGTCGCACAATACCATATTAAAAAACTTCAAATAGCCCAGAATAAAGTTTTAAAAATGGTTTTTAACCTGCCAAGGCGTTATTCGACACTGTGTCTTCATGATTCCGCAAAAGTGGAATTAGTAAACGACAGACTAGCACGTCTAACTGAAAACTTTATATCAAGACGTCAATCATCTGATTTCGACCATACCAGAGAAATAGCCTCATTACATAATAATTAGTTTTTAGTATAGGTTAAGTTTTAATGTGCTATTCTAGTCATAACATTCAGAAAGGTTTTTTGTGAATTTTCCTTCAAACTGCACACCATCCAAAACCATACCCTATATAAATTATAAAATTAATTTTTAAGTAGCAAAGGTTGATACAAGCCTAAACTCTTTGTTATATTATACTAATAAGAAATTAAATGTTTATATTAATAAATGAATAAATTGAATTGAATTGAATTACCCCTATAGCCCGGACATCAATTTGTTTTGAAGTTTTTAAACGTTATTATAAAGTGAGACTAAAAACAACGGCACAGGCAATGGAATGTGTGAGTTGTGAGTAAAGTTTGCTATTAATATGTGTGAGTAAAATTTGCTATTAATAGCAAACAATGTATGCTGTTTATCAGCAGTCAATCTGTTTGTTATTACAGCAAATGTACTGCCATAACAGCAAACTGTTTGCAGGGTTGATAATATATCTGACATACTATTTTCTGATACAACAAACCTATGTTTGCTGAAATAGCATACATGTTTGCTTTCCCCTTTTCAGCAGACTTTTCTGCTGTGTTTTTTATTTTTTGAGTGCACCAATAAATAAGAGGCACCACAAAATATTGGCTGAAAATTCAAAATATTGGACACAACTGAAAGTGGAAAATCTAAGAGACAAATGGGTGAACAATTTAATGTCTCCAAATCGTCAACATTGAAAATTAAATCTAAAAAGGGAAGAACTTAGAAAAGATCTTTCTCAAAATTTGAAGGGAACAGGTACATTACATAGCCTGACCCTACAATTGCTTATGGGTTGGTTAAAACTGCGAAAGTTCATTACATCCGTACCAAAAAATTCATCGAGTCTTGCATCTCTGACAGTGGGTATAGTGTATGTAGTTTAGCTGTGATCTGTTGCAGTGTTTCTATAACTATGCCATTGTCACCAACAACACACAAGTGACAAACATACTCGTCAATGTTGTGCATTAGCAAACGTTCATATAATATTTCTAGAATTACATATGTGATCAACAGTAGTAACTTGGCTAATTTTACAGGAGCTCCCTTCCTGGCCTTCCGGGCCACGCCAGATTTTATGTCGTATTTAAAAATCATTGATTATCTAAATTTTTTCGTAAGATTAGTACAGGGTGGCTGATGAATATTACTACATTAAGAAACTCAAATAAGTTTTTTTTTCAGTGTATGGAATTAATTATTCTTTTATTTATGTTCACGCTCATTAAATTTTATTAATTATAGCCTAATTAGTTTTAAAAATAATGGAATTCTTAACAAAAAGTTGTTCATTACTGCTTGGACAGTTAAGGCAGGAAAAGCTGCAATTGTTTCTCGATTGGATTACTTTAGTTCATTCAAATTGCAATTCAAATGGATTAGAACTATATTCAAATATTTGATGTTTGTTAATTTAAAATTCTTTCGTAAATACTAACTGTTAAAAGACCATGCAACGGTATAATAGAATCTATAAAATTGTATTAAACTTCTCTGAAACAAATTAAGGTGATTTCCATTCATTAGCTAAAATTAACTGAACTCTCTCTTCAGCTGAGTAGACAAAGCTGCCAACTTGCCTCTCACTTTCAAAATTGCTTGTCGTCAGGGGCCATCCATCTAGCAATGACTAATCTTAAATAAACAACCAAACCCTCCAGATATTTTTAAATTTTAACTCAGGTTTTATACACCCACTCCTGCCACCAATCAGTGTTAAAATATATTACCTAATTAAGCAAACAAACATTCGGGTTCAATCTATTGTACTGCTGCTCCTGATGTTGATTTTCTTCGATTCCTAAAAATTGTGCAACAAAAGTGTTACGGTCGTGTGTATTCTCGTGTCTGCAATTTAGCATAAACTTAAGTATTAAATTATACTCTCTCCTTCTGCTGTCCTCCACACCCCCAAAATCCTAAAGAGTATTAGCAAAACCATAACTTCCCATGAACCAAGCGTAATATCCTAACTTGAAATTCCCAATGGTGTCTCACAGTTTAAGCAAAATGTTTTTTCGAACAAAAAAAACTGAATTGTTGGAAATAAAGTAGAGAATTTTAGAATATGTTGTGTTGCAAAAGTTAAAAATAACAAACCAGATGCCCAGACATTAAACGTACCCTGGCAGTATAATGGAGTGGTGGTATTGGTATTGCCACTGATGGGGGGGTTGTGGTTTGGGTTTGTGGGTGTACACTTATATAATCAATGCGAGCAGTGCGCTAAAGTTGGACAGTTTTTGATGTTGTTAGCGTTGCAGTGATTGGTCGGAAACTTTGGTGTAACAGGTGTATTTAGTAACGATAGTTTGGAGAGTTTTTAGGATATTTTGTATACTATTAAAAATGAATAAACATTAGAAGAATCGACAAGTTTTACACTAACTCGTAGAAATTAAAAAGTTTTATATTTTAGTTTCCATAAAAATTTAGTTTCCATAAAAAATTATTTTGAAACTCAAATGTTAATTTTGAAAATCCTTTTTCATCTCACAACTTGAGGACTTAGACAAGTTCCGGGGCTAAGAAGTTTCTAGTAGCACACGCAAAGAAAAACTCGTTCCTCCCAAACGAAATCTCAGATAACTGAAGTTCGTTTGGGGACTGTAGTTGGAAGAAACGAAAATCTGGTAAACCATATAGGTCATTTCGTTTGGGACAACCGAAAAATGTTTGAAGGAAACGAGTGATGAGAAATTTAAACTGAAAAAAACGTTTGCGAGAAAAGAAAACCGGTTTCTCCAACTGTTGTTTCGGTTACACCAATCGAGTTCTAGTTACTGCCAAATAAAAAATGGTTGCGAGAACTGAAAAACTTTTGCAGTAAACGAGTTATGAGAAATGAGAGCCCTTAAAAATTTTACGATAAACAAAAAACGGTTCTGCCTACTGTTCTTTCAGTTACAGCAACCGAGTTGTAGTTTCTCCAAAATAAAAAGCGTGTGCGAGAACTGAACAACATTTGCAGTAAACGAGATATGAAAAATTAGAGCTGAAAAAACGTTTGCGAGAAACGTAGAACGGTTCCATCAACTGGTTTTTCGTTTACAACAACAGAGTTGTAGTTACTACAACTAAGAAAAAGTTTGCGAGAATTGAAAATCGTTTGTAGTCAACGAGTTACGACAAATTAGAGCTGAAAAAACGTATGCGAGGAACATTACATCTACATTAAAACTTTTCTTTATGGCTTCCATAAGCTATTTTTTGTTTAAATTTTCCAACTTTTATGATTTTGGTTTAACCCATAAAATTTATTTTAAAAAAAGTTGGAATTTTTGTCAATTTTTTTACTATCTAATTACACGTCTGTCTCGCCTTGCATTCAAATAACAACTAACAGCAAACTACATCGCGTCAATTGTCCATCCAAGATATAATTATTTTGAAAAGGTAGAAGCATTAGAGAGTGTGATCATTCTTATGTGTATGCGTGAGTGTGTATGCCAAACGAGTGGATAAGAATGGGTTTACAGTCGACAGAATGATAGAAATTTACGTTCTCCGTAATCTGTGCTCTCATTAGAAAAATGGCTGATTTCAGTTATCGCAACCGTTTTTTAAATTTGCGGCAAATGATACACATTTACGATTACGAGTTAATTGGGACAAGTACATGAACGGTTCCGATTAATAAATTAATGCAAATCAATCAAAGTATTGTTGCGAAAGTACAAATTTCCAAAGTACAAATAAACAACAAATCTGCCTTGTTCGCAAAATAGTCGCACATTAAAAATATTGTCCCCATAAACAATACGAATGCCTAGGAACATCTGAATGGAATGGAAGGATTTATTGTACGAATCGGAAAGATCTACAAGTCGTAAGAGGAAGTGGTTCGATCCACTGCCCGCATGTGGTTAATAAGAACACTTTTAGCGTGGAAGCAGTTTAGTGTAAAATAGATTTCAAAGAGGAGATGCACTTTTTTGATAGCCCGCTTTTAAGATATTTAATTTTTAATCTAAGATAATTTACTGAATTTATTTTAATTTATATTAATTTAATTCAAGAATTTTTTAAATATAAAAATAAAATACCAAATTCACAATATTACAATTGCCATTAATTTCGAAGGAATTTTATATTATTTCATAATTTTCTTTGATCCTTTGTATTCCTTTGGTCCTTTGGTCCCACAAAGCCGCGTGCTGTCCCACCACCCCAATCCATTTTAACATGCTTTCACTGTAAGCCATTGTTGCCACTTTCTGGATAATTATCCAAAATTTCAAACTTTTCAGTTAAAATATACTTTTTGTGAAATGATAAACTTTTTTTAAGAAATTTATTATTTATTGAATGTATTGTTTTTAAATAGAAGTATTCTTTTCTTTTTTTAAGCAATACATTGTAGAAAAAAAAATTCTTGAACAAAGTTTTTTATTTTACAAATCGTAATTTTTCTTAAAGATCCATTTAAATTATCGTATTTTTCAACGGGCGCCTTAGACGTGTTGGAACTACTAGTACTTAATAAATAGCGAAAGGAACTTCGTCCCAAGCGGGTGTCCCATGACACCTCATGTGATTTTATATTTAATTTAGAATTAATTCGACTCTAGATTTTAGTATATAAATAATGCGATATTCATGTAATTTTTTTATTAAACATTTTTCAGTACATTGTTATCTTATAAATATAAGCTTATAAAAGTCAACATCGAATTTACTACACTTCCAACATGTTCAGCGAAGTCCGCGTTCCTTACCCGTAGTTATGTCATAATTCCTTCCATTGAAGCCAGCACACTTCACATGGGCATGGCTATCACAAAGTCAACATGAAAGAACACAATCCTCATACTCGTCCCTGACTGTACAAATCTGGTAAAAATTACCAATTATGTCTAAGTGTATGTAATAAAATAACATAACAAAACGAAATCCTCGAAATCTTAAAAGTATGCAGAATAATACTGGGTTGTATTCTGGGTTATAGCATAATACGGTAAAAAAAAAGTTGTTTAAATTTTTTTCATGTAGCCCCTCCAAAAATAAAAAGGCAGCGGATTCACTCTCGTACTCTTGGCCAACTAGTCTATCCTAAGCTTGTAAGGGCTAGCAACGAACCACCGTTCTAGCGAACACTATTCGCAATAGGTTATCTTAAATGCACTCGAATCCTTTTGGGACGAAGTTAATTATCACACGTTGCGGGATGGGGGCTAAATAAAAAAATTTTAAACAACTTTTTTTTTTAACCCTATTATGATATAACCCTGTATACAACCAAGTATTATTTTGCATACTTTTAGGATTTTGCATTTATACAGTCGGGGGTTGATTTCTTTAATGTTGGCTTTGTGATAATCATGCCCAAGTTAAGTGTGCTGGCTTCAATTGAAGGCATTATGATATAATTACGGCTAAGGAAAGAGGGCTTCGCTGGACCTAAGCAATTTAAGGAGGCAAAGAAAGGATTTCAAATTTTAAATACTGATTTTGTCTCTATTTGTTTGAAACTCAAATCGTTGGAGGATATTTTTGATACTTTTAAATGGCCTGAAGACATCTCGTCCTCTCCAATACGGAAAAAGCTTCCAGTGACGTAATTTAATTGTGCCAGTAACGTCTAACTTGGATAATTTGGACAGTCTTCTCTTATCTCCGAAACCGTCGTCGTCCGTTGTTCCTTCATCCACTGAAGTCTGGGACCTTAATCATTATGAGTTTTATTACAAAAATGATATACTAATGATTATGTTATGAGTTTTAAAGGCATTTTTCAATGGTAATGGTTAATTTCAGTAAAATGTATTACAAAAATCAGATGTTGTGCTTGTTTTGTTAGTTGGCAGTTTTAGTACCGTATAGCCTCGAAAACGCTTGGACTGATCTTTTTGAAATTTTCACAGAATGTAGCTGTGTGGTCGGTGGTAAAAACAGGGTACCTGCATTTTTGATATATCAAGTGGGCGTGGCCCCGCCCATTGGAATCTGTTTTTGAAAACGCAATATCTGGAGGACTATTTTACTAGCCTTGACAATTTGTGTGGATGCAGTTATATAATATAAAAATATACTTACAAACAGGACCTAAAAATATACTTAAAAAAATACTATAAAATATATAAAGGGTTTTTCAATAAGAGCGCTACAATAAAACAAAACCGGTGTTAGATACCAATGAAATTCTTTAATCTTGTGAAAGTACGTTCGATGCCATTATGTATGGAACTCGATTTCTTTTCCATGGCCACCACGGGCACGCTGGCAGAAGTCCAGACGCTGAACCCAATTTTCGACGGTTTTGAAGCATAAATCGGTCGATACTGCTGCAATTTCACGTTCGATATTCGTACGAAGTTCATCAACCGTCGCTGGCTTGTTGGCATAGACCATAGACTTGACGTAGCCCCACAGGAAATAATCTAACGGCGTCAAATCGCACGACCGAGGCGGCCAATCGACTGGGTCATTTCGTGAGATAACACGTTCACCAAACTTGGTTTCCAATAAATTGATTGTGGCATTCGCTGTGTGGCTTATGGCGCCGTCCTGTTGGAACCACATGTCCTCCAAGTCCATATTACCCAATGGGGGCAAAAATATTCGGTTATCATTGAATGGTAGCGATTCGCATTCACAGTAATGTGCCGGTCTGGGTCATCACGGAAGAAGTACGTCCCAATTGGACGTAGCGCTCTTAAAGTTTAGGCCACTCACTCCAAATTTCGGTAGTAAATTTGAATAATTTCGACTCGTTGTTGGCTCGTATATCTTTCCATGATTAAATGGCAAACCTTACTGAAGAGAAATGTCAAATGAGCGGGGAAAAATATGGCGTCGTTTGCTGTCCCTATCGATTTAATTTTGTAGCGTCTCTGTAGAAAAACCCGTTACGTATAACCACGTCATTATTCTCTTTGCACAGAGAGTACTTCGCACCCAAACAAGTCAACTATTCACTGCCGCTACATCAGTGTGTGTTTTTTTCGCAGTCTGACAATCTGTGTTTCGCAGTCGGACAAATCTGTGTTCTATATAGGAGTGGGTCACCCTTATCATTTAGGGGTATGAAAAATTAATGTTGGCCGATTCTGAGACCTACCCGATACGCACACAAAATTTCATACAAATCGCTCCAGCCGTTTCGGAGGTGTTTAACGGCGAACAATGTGTGATCGCTGTCGGACAATCTGTGTGAGCGCAGTCGAACAAATTGTGTTTGGATGCATTCACTTTATGAATTTAGGCCGTACCCGCGCCTATAGATGTTAACACATCAAAAAAATTGTGTCCCATAACATCCCATGAACATTGGGGAGAGATGTGCGCTTTCTAGTTTTCTCACAATGAGTGAGATGTGCGCTTTCTAGTTTTTGCACTCACTGATTAGGACCTACAGTTTACACCGGTTCCAAACGGTAGTTTAAGAAGCATTTTCGTGGCTCAGTACTCGATAGTGTCGCCATCACTAAGCGAGGTGACCGTCGTCGAAAGAAATGTAAGGTGGTGTGAGCAGGGATCGAACCCACGTTTTCTTGTACAAGAGCCGCGCACACAAACCATTGCACCATTGCACCATTGCACCATTCCTTAAACTGTTTTAGAAATCTTCAATGCAATTTGTGGTTTCGACAGTCTAATTGAGCACATAATTCACCAAACGAAACTTTATTTTGAGTAGAAAGATATAATATTTTCTATAAATGGAGAAGAGTTGAAACCGTTTTTTGGGATGACTATACGAGTGAGGTAGTTTCGAAAAAAATCTTTCCAGCTTACATTTAGTTAAAAATGCTGAACAGCCAAGTCGTGACGATCAATCACACGATCGAGCCATTAAAATTAGACCAGTAATAAATTACTTCAACTCAGTAGTTGAAAATAATTTGATCCCAGGCAAATGCCAGTCTATAGACGAGCATATCGCACCTGTTCCACAAAAGTGTAACAACTCTAAATTTCAAAATTTTCAGTAGAGACGAAAAACTGTTTCCGTTAATATTGATGATATATTTCAAGAAAAAAATATGTTTTTGTAAGAAATTATCATTAAAAAGAATAAAAGCGTTGTTTGCGTTAAAAATGTTACTCTTTATATGATAAAAAACAAACCGATTTGCTTAAACATTTAGAGACAACTAAAAATGTTATTCTTTAGTTGAGTCTAAAAAAGTTATTCTGAAAACAAAGAGAGAGTCATAACGGTTTCTTTGACGAAAGAGGAGACAAAATAATAGGTGATTTTTACAGTGGGTAGAGATGACCACAGTGTGTTGTTTTCTTGCAAAAAACGAAAATTCAGAAATTTTGAGTTGTTACACTTTTGTGGAACAGGTGCGATATAGTAAAATTTAAGGGCCGTAATATAATGAAACAGTACTTGAAAGGTAAAAATATAAGCTGGGGGTTTAAATTGTGGTGCCGTTGCGATGCTAAGAGTGGTTATCTATATAAAATTTATATATATACAGTCAAAAAGGACCAGAGAGAGTTTGGTATTGGCGAATCCGTTATTATAGATGTGACAGCAGGGCTGGAAATATGGGAGTAGAACTAACTATACTTCGATAACTTTTTCAATAGTCCAATATATTTACACAAATTTATGACCAAGAGAATACGAGCCTGTGGCAAAAAATTGTGCACAAATGTCAAAGTTTGATGCCCATAAATCTTTTGATCGTAGAGACCTCCAAAGCTATGCTTCAGAAGGAGTTTTAATTATGAAATGGATGGATAATCGTGCAGTGCATATGGGGTCCAATTTCATAAATCCAATCTAAACCGTAAATGTCAAATACGACAGGCCGGATCTGCAAATAATATTAATGTGACAAGTCCATAAATTAATTCCCAATATACCGCAGGAATGGGAGGCGTTTATCTTATGGACCAAAAAAATGGTATAGGGTAAAGTATTTTCTAAGAAACTTTATAAGTCAGAAAGATTTATTTATTTATTTTCAGTCCTTCTATGAATATGATCGTAAATCAGAGATCAGATTTTATCTTCGTTTGCTTTTTGATTTAATGGATTTGGGTCTCCAAAAACTCACATATAGTGTGTGAAATGATATCTAGAAGTAATTCAAAACCATTTTCTATAGAACATCTGGAGTTTCGCACGCAGTTATGTAGCTACATAGCTATTCAACGGCTTTTCTAGTCGAAAAGTTGGTATTACCTCGACACCACGAGAATCAGTTACATGGGCAAGAGTGGGAGAAGTAGTGGATTTAGCTGGGCATTATCAAACAAGAACCGAAGAAGGGGTCAGGAAGCGTTGTGTTGTTTGCACAAAGAACGGAATCGAAAATCGAACAAACACAATTTGTTTCGCATGTGAAAAACCAATGTGCTTTACCAGGGATAGAAATTGTTTTGATATTTATCACAACTAATTCCGATTTTAATTTAGTTTATATGAACCATTTATAGGATCTTATAATTTTGTATTAATTTTTTAAGTTATTGTTTATGTATTTCTATGTTTTTACGGAATTGTTTTTTATTTTTTAATTATAAAATATTAAACAAAAATTAAAAAAGTATCCTTTATTTTTACCTATGACGACGAATGGTACACATATGTCCCATAATATTATCAGCCTCCCCAGTAAAAAGTATAGAACTAGTTACAAATGCGTTGATCAATGAATTTGCATAGAGCATTGGACCATCTACTACTAATAGTATTTCAAACTGTATCACTTACAACTCGAGATATTAGAAAACTAAAATTGCCAATAATAAATTACAAATTTCTGACTTTGAGACGCCCCTAAACTTAATTGAAACAACAAAACCTTGATTCTACCACGAAACCCAAAGAATACATTTGATTTTTATCGAACAACACCCATTTGGTCAAAATCCAATAAAAAATGTGCCTCTAATGACGAAAAACCCAAATGGGACATATGTGTACCATTCTCCGTCTAAGGCTTAACCCTACATCGAATTCAATAATTAAATTGCATTTACATACATCAAATTTACAACACTTAAAGTACATTTACATACAGCGAATACATTTAAATGCATGAAGTTTTCAACATTTAAGTGTGGATTCAACCAATAAAACTTCGTACGTTTTATAACGTTTACTAAGCTGGTGGTGTGTTTCATTCGGCGCTTGTAAGGTAAGAATCCTCCCTGCACAACTGTAGGCTATATGAATCGTCAATACTTCTCGTATTGTTCCTTTCTTTCTGCGCCTTAGGGATAATTCAAAAGATAAATTGTAGAAACTCGAAACTCTTAGCTAACACATCTATATACAGTCCACTCTAAGCCATTCCACGAGCTCATTTTACAGCTCGTTTGTAATAAGCCGAGACTCAGATATTGTTCTGTTGTTGTTTGGAGAATATTAAGCAGTTTGCATGAAGTAAAAACATGAAAATTCTCACCCAAAACGTGGAATATAATTTTGTAGGACGATTATGGTCCACAGAAACATTAAGAAAAACAATGGAGTTCAATTCGCAAATTCTGTCAAATAAAATTAAATTAAACCAAAACGCAATAATACGAGAGCACCCAGAGGAATTCGAAATGCAGTGATATTATTTCCTTTACATAGTTCGTTTGCTTTGAAGTTGTGTGGGTTGGGTATGTGGTCTTTACCGACTTTTACTGTAAAAGTAGAAAAAGCGCAATCCTATGGTAAAATCAACCAATTTAATTTGCGTTCCCAATGGAATTCAATGAAAACGATAGCCCGCACTTCATAAACGTAGTAAATCGCTACTGTTACTACTAGTATACAACTTTGGAATCTATCAGTGAAATACACAGTAGCCATATTGCCCAGGGACAGGAAATATCAATGAGCTTTCGAAAGGGTCTGGTTTTTGCAAGTGGAAGAAGTGAAATGCAGACAAAGTTTAACCAATTCCAGACAAAGTAAACACTTCTCCCACACCGACCACTCAATATCGCTGCATGTGCTAGTGAGTCCAACAAAAGATGCAGTTGATTGTTTAATATTAGTTTGGGAGTAAAAAAAACATATGATTCTCAAGACATGTGATTGTGTGAAGTATTTCATTTATTATAGATATTATAAGTATAACTTGATGGTAGCAATGCAATAATGGTCGATAAAGTTAAGAGTCCTTTTGCTAATCCTACAACTTGCAGATACAAAAAATCTAAACAGTTCAAGAGTCTGATGCACAATTCCCATATAAACTTCTCAGAGTAGATACAAACCTATAGAGAAAGAGTGTCTTTAAATCATCCTTTGTTTATGTTCACTAGTAGAAAGAAACAGTTTTATACCGAATTTCAATTTTTTATTGTCAATTGCTTGATAGTGTCGATATAGTGCTCGATAGTGATAGACAGTGTTTAAAATGCTATCGAAATTTCAGCCAAAACTCAAATAATATACAATTTCATTAGCATTAGAATTGTACACATATATTATCCATCTGCCGCTTTTCCTAATTTAGCTCCATACACAAATAGCACCAACAAATGCAAAGCCTACAGCTACCAAAAGTAAGACAAGCAGCAGGAAAAGCGGCCAGCTGGCTGGCTGTTTGTTTCATACAAAAGCATGTTGATCGAGTATGCATTGCTTTTAATGTTGTCCACCACCTATTTCTGTTGCTAGAGAAAATAACAAGTAACAACGCAAAAGCAATTGCATGGAATCAATGATTGTGCTTTTTTGTCGCTGTCGCAACTAAAAGCACACACAAGCTGATATGAAAAAGCAATAGAATGGACAGAAAAAAGCACATGAAATAGCAATCGAATGTTTTTTGATAAATTGCTATTTTGAGCGATGGGTAAAAAATCATTGTGTTGATGATTTGATCTATTAGTATTGTTATACATAGTAACTTGTACAGGGGTTGATGTTACTGAAATGAAATGTTCTATGCTAAACGGTTTATTTTAATTATGTTTTTGTTATTTTTATATGTTATTTGTTCGGTTTTCACTGCTCTTCGCAACAATTTAAACATAAATATATTTAAGATAATTCATTGGCAAAAAACATGAAAACACATAGGAAACTACTAAAATTAAATATAATTATACTTCATTTTAAATTATAGATTGCTATATGTAAGATAAATAGTTATGGTTAAAAATTAAACCATCCGCATATATATATATAAAATTCTATTTACGCCGATAATACCAATATAACTGCAGCGGCTGCGCATCGGTTAATTTTCGTGGGCTTTAGTATCTGTTTCAAAATTAACCGGAAATACGTTTGGCTTTCATTCAGTGTTCTAGAAATAGTTCACAAAGAGTGTTATTTAAAGTTAAATTATTTTCGTTTAAAAGTAGAAAACTGAAGATAGCTGAAACATGCCAAAACAAAATATATTTTTATCAGCGATCATTATGAAAAAATCAACGAAAATTCAGTTTGTAAACTTTGTAAAAAAGAATATAAAAGTAAAAAGAAATTCAACTTAAAATCTCATTTAGGAAAAATGCATAGCATGAACTTTTTTGTAAATACAGCTTCGCGAAATAGAGTATCAAAATATAAAGCCAAACTAATAAAATGCATTATAAGTAAGCAGCTTCTCATAAAGTCATATGTTGGTTTGGTGACGGATGAAGCTGTCCCATTTAACGTACTTAATTCAAGTCATATGCGCCATATAATAGATCCTATTTGCAAGGGCATTGAAAAAGATAGTGGAAAAAAATTTTGTTTAAATGCAAACAATTGTAAAAAAAACATTATCTGAAGTGGCGAAAAATGTTATTAAATCAATTTCGTCTGAGTTTGCAGACAAATTGATCTCCTTGAAAATGGATACTGCAACGAGAAGTATATTTGGAATATCTGCATAGTTTGTAAAACATTGAGTTCAGATTACTAGGTATGTTGGAGCTAAAAGGGCAGAATGCGAATACATAAACAAATTTGGCAGGAGAAATATTAAATGTTTTGTCTAAATATGACATGAATTTACAGCAATTAATATCAATAACCAGTGACAACGGCAGTAACATGTTGAAATCCTCTAAGATATTATCTCATTTGTTTTCAGAAGACGAAGAATAAAACGAGAATTACGATAATGAGAAATATTTTGATATACTATCACTTTAATAGAAAAGGATACCCAGCTTAAAGTGGGAGATATTGTCATATGCAGATGCGCTGCTCACACCGTGCAATTAGTGGCTCTGGATGCAACTAGAAATGCTGCGATTCAGCAATGCATCCAAAGAAGCAGAAATATTGTGAAATTTTTATGAAAAAATAGCAATGGTTATAAAGATTTATTTGAGAGAGTACCTGGATTGTCCCACAAGATGGGGTTCAATATTTAAAATGCTTAATAACATTCTAAGTGCAAAAGACATAATTGATTCAGTCCAACCAATTGTAAATAAAAGATCAGACGATGATTTTGAAATCAATACTGATTATTGGACTTTCGTTGAAGCCTATTGTGTGACCCTTAACCCACTTCAAACATGCATCGTTCAATTCCAAGCAGAACAGCTTTATCATGGAGATTTTTATGCAGAATGGTTCAGATGTAAACTACGTACGCAAAAAATATATAATGACAATACTCACAACAAAAATACGTTAACTTACAAAATCAGTTTCGTCTTTATAAATAGCATCGAGAAAAGAACAGATACACTTTTATCTAACCATTAGACCGGTTCACATTTCAAAATTGTTAAAATTTCTCGGTGCGCGTCCATTTTCTGAAAGTTCTACCCCTAACGAGATGAAAAATATTTCAAGACCCCAAAAATTTTGATCCCTAGGTACTCCGCAAATCGTTTAAAGGTAATTTTAGGGCTGTTTAGGACTTAAAACCTTTTGAATAATGTGTTGTCCAAAGCAAATGACATATGGATAATATTTTGGTGGGAGATCATTAATAATAATCCAGGCAATTTTTGGATTTTTAAATTTTTTAAAAAAACTTTGTCCGTTATATTTGGCGGAATTTTTAATCTGCAATTTAACTCACAAGCGATCATTATCGTTTTCCCACATCAAATTTTTTTCTTATTTTGTTCTAGCAAAAAAGATTTAGAATTTTTGTATTTTTGGGCAAAGATTTGCCTTTCTAACGGTATATAATAATGTACATTCTTTGGACCATAAAATAAAAAAACAAAAAAAATAAATTTTAAGAAGTTTATTTTTTGAAATGTTTTTGAAATTTTTTCTGTGGTTATCTACAACCTGCAGCAAATATTGTTTTTGCTCTTCATTCGATGTTATTGAATTATTAAAATCAGTTATTAATGCCACACTTCTTTCTGCTGAATCATTAATAACTTTAAGCTGTGTGACAATTTGAAGACCACTTACATAAGCGCTGTTATTAAGCCACTCAGCAGGATCAAGCATTAAAAAATCTGTAGATATTTTGAGTTTTTCAAAAAATAACTGCGTGTTGATGGTAACGAAATCATATAAATTGGCATTTAAATATGAAGCTTTGCAAGTAGCCTTTTTCAAGGTCTTTTCGGTTCCTGGATTGTTTTTAATTGACTCCACCATTTTTTTGTGAGTGTCAACACTTAGTGATCTATCGAAAAAGGATAGCCCCACAAGCTCTTCACCAAGATACCATAAGTGATTCTCAAATTTTTTTTTTGCAATTTCTGCTATCTGAGGATTAATACGTTCGTACCTATATAAAGAAATAAATTTGGCTTTAGGCAGTTAAATAACAAATTTAGTTGCGCTGTTTACTTTTCAAGACTCTACAGAAACTCCAAATCGTTTTTAGGTGCCATTGCGGGAAGTGGAGACAAAAACCAATATTTTTTGTACACTCCAACAACAAAGAAGCATACATCTTGTACTAGTTTCTTTTCTTGAGGAGACATAGGAAACTGATTTTGGAACATCCAAATTTTTAAGGAATAAATGGCTTTAGACATCCATCTTGCTCTGTGCATTGCTCCTGGATATCTAAAGCGTATATTTTTCTCTTTGTCCCCCCCAAGAAAGATTACAATAAGCTCCAATAATTCGGCATAATCATGTCTTGCGTGATGGATCTATAATTGCAAATAATTTTCTTTAAATTACGAAATAATTAGATGAAAGATATACCAAAAGTTGTGTTTTAGCGAAATCCAAACTCTCTGCTGTTAAGTCACCAATATTTTCAACAACGTAATCATCATCTATTCCTATCCGAAACTCAGATTGCTTAACGGTTTGCCATTGCTTTTGAAATTTTTTAAATAAAGAAATATCAGGACTGATCGTCGATCCTTCAGCACTTTTCATTACAGTGGACAAAATGAGTTCGAGAATGTGGTGTCTGCAAGCAAAGTGCAAGAAACTTGTGTCTAATTCCTTTTCTATTAAAGCGCAAGCACCATTTCTTTTCCCTTGAATTATAAAAATAAGTTTTTATCAAAGCTATCGAATGTTATTGTGCATAAGAATAAAGCTACCTGTATTTGTAGCAGTGGTATGAAAGCAGAGACCACTAATTTTTCTTTTAATTTCCACTCGTGAATCAACAGGCAAATGGCAGTAGCTTGGTTTTTACCAGTGCCACTTTGAAGACAGGGTACCCCTAGCAGTTGGGACTTCCCTCCTCCTGAAACCAGAACTGGTAGGCGATCAACAGTATCGTGTCCTGTTAAAGAGGGCAACAATTTTCCATCCCAATGAATTGTTAATTGGCTTTTGGTGTAAAACGCAGTCTTTATTTTTTCTGCCTCTTGCTTTCGCGATTTCATTCTCGTTCTCCTCGTGGTTGATGTACTTAAAATAACATTGTTACGTTTATAACCCATTTCAGACAGAACAGATCCGAGAACTAGAGTTGCCTTGCAGTTCGATATGTTCGCTCTATCCAGAGAAGAACATATTGCTGAAGATAAAATATTTGCTGGGGGACTTAAGTTTGGTTCCAAACGCTTTGGAATAAATGGGTGATAAGGCTCGTCGTCATCTACACTTATTTCACTTTCATTATCACATTCCATACATTCTTTGTTTTCGTCTTCGATATCTGTTTTTTTTTTTAATTGACGTTCCGTTTTGTTTTTTAGATATGTCAAATATAAGACTTAGTTGTGAAATAAATAACGATTTCCTGTTTTCGTTTGGTTTCGATTTCAATCTTTTTTTATCTTTGTTTAATATTTTCCAACTATTTAATAACCTTTTTAGTTTCGCAACAGAATTTTTTCTTAATGTAATGCTTTTGTCAAGATTTTTCCACGATTCTTCACATTTTTCTATCACCTTATTTACACACATTTTTACACTCGTTTCCGATTTGTGCAAAAAAAAGTAAAAAGCTAATACGTCGCGATTTAGTGGTAGTGAATCATATTTCAGTTCTTCGATCTCACTCCCAATTAAATATATTTTGTTATTGCAAGCTCTTCTTTTGGACATTTTTTCAACACGTGTTTTAAATTACAAAATTGAAATTAAATTAAAACTTTTAATATGACGAATGTCAGCAAAAAGGATAGAAACGAAAAACGTATTAAGCATACTCATAACGGGTCTGTTTTAAAATCAGCTGTTTTAGTGGTGTTTGAAATTAAAGTTGTGTTGTGCGAAAAATAAAAATACAATAAAGAAAAGTGCAAAACAATTATTTTATCAATTTATTTTAAGTTCAAAACGAATGTCCACACAATACAATGTGCAGGTTGTAGATAACCACAGAAAAAATTTCAAAAACATTTCAAAAAATAAACTTCTTAAAATTTATTTTTTTTGTTTTTTTTATTTTATGGTCCAAAGAATGTACATTATTTATATACCGTTAGAAAGGCAAATCTTTGCCCAAATATACAAAAATTCTAAATCTTTTTTGCTAGAACAAAATAAGAAAAAAATTTGATGTGGGAAAACGATAATGATCGCTTGTGAGTTAAATTGCAGATTAAAAATTCCGCGAAATATAACGGACAAAGTTTTTTTAAAAAATTTAAAAATCCAAAAATTGCCTGGATTATTATTAATGATCTCCCACCAAAATATTATCCATATGTCATTTGGTTTGGACAACACATTATTCAAAAAGTTTTAAGTCCTAAACAGCCCTAAAATGACTTTTAAACGATTTGCGGAGTACCTAGGGATCAAAATTTTTGGGGTCTTAAAATATTTTTCATCTCGTTAGGGGTAGAACTTTCAGAAAATGGACGCGCACCGAAGAAAATAAGACACATAATTTTTCCCATACATTTTTGAACCGGTCTACTAACCATGCATTGGCCCCTTGTCTTTTTCTTGACCCGAGGTTTCACCATATGTTGCCTACTCCGCAGAAAAATTACGCCATTGGTTACCTGAAAGTGCTATGGGAAAAATTGATAACAATATGCAAAAACAGCGCCAATGCTGCAACAAGTACACCAGTAATTACTGAATTTAAAGAAGAGGAAGATATTTTAAACACTTTCCTGAATGAAGAGCTTAACGTGCGTAAAATTAACAACAATGATGTTAGTACAAAAATCGAAAAGTTAAGCCCTCCACCCACAAACAGTAAAACAAACGTCATGGAGTTTTGGAAAGAAAAAAGGCATACCGAACCTGAGTTATACGCTGTTAGCAACGTTTGCTTTGGAATACCTCCAACGTAGGTATAAATCAACCCTTCTACCATTTTAATTTTTGTCGCTAAATTGATTCATATATTTCAGGTTTCAGTTGAGCGTGCATTTTCCACATTGAAGTTGGTACTGGCAGATAACAGAAATCGTCTAAAATCGGAGACATTGGAAAATATTATACTTGTAAAGCTGAATTCTGGGTTTTTGAACGAAGCTATTTCGGAGCTACATCTATTTGCGGATGATGATTGCGTTGACTAATAATTTTATAATGATTTTTTAATTTTAACCATAACTATTTGTCTTACATATAGCAATCTATAATTTAAAAAAAAGTACACTTATATTTAATTTTAGTAGTTTCCTATATATTTGGAAAATTTTAATTTTCATGTTTCATATAAAAATAACAAAAACATAATTAAAATAAACCGTTTAGCATAGAACATTTCATTTCAGTAACATCAACCCCTTTACAAGTCACTGTGTATAATAATACTAATAGAACAAATCATCAACACAACGATTTTTTACCCATCGCTCAAAATAGCAATTTATCAAAAAACATTCGATTGCTATTTCATGTGCTTTTTTTGCTTGTTACTTTCTCTTGCAACAGAAATAGCTGGTGGACAACATTAAAAGCAATGCATACTCGATCAACATGCTTTTGTATGAAACAAACAGCCAGCTTGCTGCTTTTCCTGCTGCTTGTGTGATTTTTAGTAGCTGTGGCATAAGTCGATATATAGCTATTTGATTTATTTTTAGCATTTTAAACACTTGTGATAGATAGTCTAAATAAAAGTGTTTCAATACACTTGTATATCGCACGCTTTCTATTATAGCAATACACACAGGTGCTAAAGCCTGCAGTGCACAAAATGTAACAACTGACATGCGCATGTGAAAGAGCTAAATAACAAAATACACAAATAAAACCGAGAACCAAACAAAATAAGCAATGTGAGATTTTTACTACTGAGCTCGACTTCGAAACACACAAGTTTTGTACCAAATACTGTAATACATAAATACCATATTTTAGGACACTTTTTTTTGCATAATGTAGCATTTAGAATGTTTTCTAATATTTCACACATTTAACAAATAAATACTAAAAGTTTTCTATGATTTCAAATGAAAATGTGGGGAAGGTGCAGAAACAGAAATGGGGTTTCAGTCGATACATAGATATATCTGTGAGACAGTAGATTTAGGTTCTGAAACAAACCAACAAATTATGAAAATACATGGGCTTGATATCAAAAATCGGTTTCGACCGTGATCATCACAATTTTTCTTTACAGGCCAAAGAAGATTTCGTTTTAGGGGTAGTGCTTTATTTTTGATTTTACTTCAATAAATTCTAAGCATTCCGAAAAATATTGCATTGCAACTTTCCGCAATATCGTATCTCTCTCTGTCCTCATTTCGTAATACTTTCTAATATGTTTTTCAGAAAAAATTTACCAATATGCCATAAAATGGCGAAACATCAATCAAGCAAATTTGAAATATTTTATATTTTACAAATAAAGAATTTTAAATCTTTGAATTGTTAAGATTATTTTGGAAACCTCAAGGTTATAGTTTTTATATACTATATTTGGCAATGTTCTCAAGAGTTTTAATTAAGTGCTACAACTTTGCAAGGTTTTCAAATATCCAATTCTTTAATTTGAGCCATTAAATAGATCTAAATATAATTTTGGTTGATTACAATATTTTGCAAAGTTGTCAATAAATTTCTAGCCTACAATTCCTTCGAAGGGTGTTATAGTTCTCTCTCTTAAAATATGCTTCGTCGTTTCATCAGCATGTTTCTTTCTAAGAGACATTTAAAAAAGTTATGAAATAAGAAAAAAAATACAATATAGGCGATGATTGCAAATCAAAATTTCAAACTGCTTATGAAATCTTGCTGTAGCTGAAATCTTGAGGCCATAAACAATAAACTTCCAATGGCCACATAATGTATGGTTTTATTACTACACAAATAACACTGTGATAGTTCTTGAGAAACATTTTCGTACACAAGGATGGAGAGGAGAGTTTTTCTCCAATTCGGGTACAAGAAATCGAACTGCATCATTAGTTTTTTGTGTTACAATTACGGATTCATACAATATTTTTTTTGGAAAGAAGTTCCTTATCGCACCTTGCGGGATGGAGTCTAAATGAAAAAATTTTCAACAACTTTTTTTTTAACTACTTTATTGCAACCCATTATTATCAACTATATTGGGTACTTTTGGTTTGGTTTGGTTTTAAGGGAAGTTTTCTAGGTGGAGACTGTGTATTACATATTGTAGTTTTGAACTCAAGAAAAAGTAAATTTAGTAAAAGCAAAGTGCAAGACTGGCAAATCCGTGAAATACAATCCTGAGCATGGAATTACATTGACAGCACACTTACACTTAAACTCGTACTTTTGGTTTGGTTTGTGTCTAGACTAACTAACATTTCTTGCTTCATGGGAAATTTTCTAGGTGGAGCCCGTTTATTACATTGTAGTTTGAACCGATTAAAAAGTAAAGTTAGAAAAGCCAAAGTCAAAGAAGTTTAAAAAAATTACATTTTCTTAAATAAGTGGGTTTTCTTAAAAAAAGTAAATTTTCTCAAAAGAAAAATACATGTTCATATTCTTAACCAGAGTTCCTTTACTTAACAAAATACCTTATCTTAGAAAAGTACCTTTGCTAAAAAAAGGAAATTTTCTTACACAAAGTACATTTTTTTACAAAAAGTAATTTTTAAATAAGTACCTTTTCTTAAAAAAGTATATTTTCTTACAACAAATTGTCTTTCCTTAAAAAACTACATTTTCTTTAAAGAGTACCTTTTTTGTAAAACAAAATAACTTTTCTTGAGATAAGTACCTACTCTTGAAATTTTACCTGTCTTTTCGTAAAAAAAAGCTTTTCTTCAAAAAAAAATACCTTCTCTTACAAAAAATACATTTTCTTACAAAAATTCCTTTTCTTAAAAGTACCCTTTCTTAAAAATAAAATAATACGTTTTCTTTTCTTCAGTATCGGGAAAATATAATACATATTCTTACAAAAGGGACCTAAAAATATACTTTTTTAAAAAAAAAAATACATTCAATAAATAAAAAATTTATAAAAAATTGTTTATAATTTTACAAAAAGTATGTTTTCTTAAAGATCCATTTAAATTGCAGTATTTTTCAACAGCCGCCTTAGCCTTTCTTGAAAATAAAATAATACTTGTTTTTTCTTTTCTTGAGATAAGAAGCCTTCCTGAAATAGGTATCAGGAAAATATAATACATATTCTTACAAAAGGGACCTAAAAATATACTTTTTTTTAAAAATACATTCAATAAATAAAAAATTTCTTAAAAAATATTTATCATTTTACAAAAAGTATGTTTTCGTAAAGATCCATTTAAATTACAGTATTTTTCAACAGGCGCCTTAGCTGTGTTGAAACTAACTAGTACATAATATATAGCGAAAGGAACTTCGTCCCAACTGGGTGTTTCTGACACCTCATGTATTTTTTTATTTTGTCAAATAAAGTGGACATATTTATATTTTGGATTTTTCTTCAACAAAGTTATTTCAAACATATTGCGCTTCAACTTTTTGGAGGAACGCTTACCTCTAAAACCAGGGTGTTGGGTCTATTTTATTCAGTACATCGACAGACAACCACTATCCCGATTTTCTTTCAGCTTCCGTTCACAAATTGTCAGTAATCTGATTTTTTCGCCAAATAAGAGAAAACCTTCCACTATATAGCTATATTTACATTTAATTTTCAAATTCATTTATATTTCTTTTTGTACACTGGACAAATTTTTTTGATAAAAACACTTCGTTTAATTTACGACAAATCAGGTGAGGTGTCATGGGACACACGGTTGGAACGAAGTTGCTTTCGCTATATATTATGTAATAGTTAGTTCCAACAAGTCTAAGGCGCCCGTTGACAAATACGATCATATAAATGGATCTTTAAGAAAAGGTATTTTTTTTAAAATATAAAACTTTCTTAAACAATACTAATAAATATATCGCATAAAGATTTGCACTAACGTCAAAAACCAAAAACATTTTTATTGGTTTGTAAAAAAAATGTATTCTTCCTTTTACTCGTAGATCATAGATTTTACTATATATAAATAATATGATATTTATGTAATTTTTTATTAAAAATTGTTCAGTACATTGTTATTTATTTCAACACATTGACTTTGTAAAACCGTAGAAATGAGATACAGATGTTTAATAAATATACTCCGGAACCCGATCAGGGGACAATGCATATAAAAAATATAAATTATTAAATTGCTATTGTTTATTATGGTACTAAATTTTTTATAATTACTTGTATTCAATAATATGATTATGGGGTTATTTTTTTAATATTTCTCAAACATAATCATTATTATTGAAACAAATCCTTAAAACTAATAATATAATCATTCGTATATCATTTGTATAATAAAACTCATAATGATTACGGTCCTTGACTTCTGTGGATGAAGGCACAACAGACGACGACTGCTACAAAAGTTTTTTTAAATAAAACAAAAACGGTTTTAGATACCAATGAAATTCTTTATTCCTGCGAAAGTACGTTCGATGCCATTATGTATGGAACTCGATTTCTTTTGCATGGCCATCACGGGCACGCTTGCAGAAGTCCAGACGCTGAACCCAATTTTCGACGGTTTTCAAGCATAAATCGGCCGATACTACTGCAATTTCACGTTCGATATTCGTACAATGTTCTCGTATTATTTATTAAATTTTTTAAAACTTCTCAGTGAAAATGCTGGGTTCTCTATTTCGCATGTGCTGTCAGTTGGGAACAATCATAGTGTCAGACGAATGAAAATGTTGACTTAGAGCAACCCTATTTGGGTCGAATGTGAGTGCCTGATTTTCGTTGGATATAGAGAAACAGGCTGTTAAATAAAAAACTGATTATATATAAATGGAGCATTTTATTTTATATAGTTAGTCTAATTTTACAAAGACATGAACTTTTATATAAGTTTTTATCTAATACAAAAACTACGCTTTTCTAATCATTGTGGTCCACGTTTTGGTCACAACGAGTTGGTCAAGTTAGTCTTAACCGCCCTTAGTTATAATTACCCACATACCGGATTCCTATTGAAGCACCAAATTCAAAGATAAATCTTCTAGCAATGCAAATAATACAACCAGTCATTCAACTTCCACTATTCATTTGAGCGTCTGTTACAGAGTGTGAGTATGCTTCCTATATATAAATGATGTTAAAAATACATATAAAAAATGCATATCTGAATTATTTCCCTAAGCATGGAAATGACCACTGCTGTTCGGTAACTGATAAGGCTGCTAAGTCGGTGATGGGATGAATATTTACTTTATTTTATGAGGACACTCATTTAATTCACCCTATCACAATGGTTTAAATAACTCTCCTTCTTTTGGTCAAATATAGTAGTTTTAGTGGTAGTTGCTACTATTTGTACACTAAAAATCCATAAATGTTTAATTTAAGTTTTATGAAACGTTTTATTACACTGATGACGCTGATATTATAAGAACGCAAATACAGCTACTCGCATTAGGGGAGTTCAGTTTAGGGTGGCACAGTAGTATATGTACTGTGGCATCAAACTCAATTCTATGGAAGTTGAATTAAAGATAATTTTGCAAGGCTTCTGTGTGACAATTCTCACACTATTGTCAGTAGTAGATCTTGTTTTAACCCATAAAATTTTATGGCAATTTGTCATGTACAATGAAACAATGTTGTACCTCTGCTGCATATATATGTCTATACTCGTATGTATATCAAAAATTACATACTTTGCACATTGGTTACAAATATATTTTTTTGCACATTGGTTACAAATATATTTTTTACATATATTCGAAATATGTATATACAGCGTATGTAGTTACAGCGTAGTTTGCTATATTATTTAGCTCTTTTTGATGGTATTGACGTAAAGATCATCTGTGTATAGTTATAAACATTTTTCAGCCGTCCATGATGTCGGATGTATATAATATAGCTGATGTAGAAATAATCGGCTAAATCTAGACTTCTGAAATAAAACACTGTTACTAAAATATTAAAATTCTTTAACCCATTACTGTTCTAAAATTGCCAAATTTATAGCATTTGATCATGGCTAAGTACTAACTCGACTAAAAAAGAGTCACATTTTGCCAACATGTGCAGAAAGCGATACCACAGAAATCTAGCAAACACTGCAACGAATATTTACTCCATAAAATACAAATATTTATAAAATAAATACAAAAAAATTTCAAAATTATAAATTTTTAGAAAATCGTTTAGTGCGTCAGTCACGACATTTCCTGTGGTGATAAGGTAAAGTTTGGGTTCATAGCACACAACAATTAAAAATAAATCTCAATAATAGTGGGTTTGTTAGATAGTCAAACAACTAATCTTGAGCGGGTGCAATTTTCAACTCGCTCACGATTTCAGTAAAGCAATTTTCAGTAAAGCAATTTGTTTTAATGTAAATAGCAATTTTTTAAATGTAAATAGCAAGCATTGATTTATCCACTCAACTAAAAATTTCTTACAAATTCCTATGTTTTCTGTGTAATTTTTCTGTGATTTTTGGAATATAAAAACCTAACGTTTAACAAATCACTCGTTTCATGCATTTTGTAATTTCGACACCCTTATTTACAAAAGTATAGTACTTGAACTGATCAAATGATAAAAGTTTTAAACACAACAATTTATTCACTGCACAAATTCAAAGGTAAGTTCACTTCAAAAGGACGTAGGTTAAACAAAATGAAAGAGGTTTTGTTTCACGTAATCCAAATTAAAGTATACGTTTCGTCCTTATTGCCATTTTGTGACATTTTATTTGTATGATTAAATTTATCAGATGAGGACGCAAGATTTTGAATCATTTATGTAAACTTTCCAATGTTATAAGTTTTGGGTTAGTTTAGATAGAAGTGGCTGTGACGTAACACGTAATACATCATAATACGTTCCCATCGCTGATCTTATAAATTGACCATAGATGGTGGCATGACGGCAGATACTGGTGATTGTATAAATAAGACCCGTGTTGGGTTTCTAAACCTGCACGAAATATGGCGCAATTAGAAAATATCGGAAAGGACGAAATTGCGAATATTCAATTGCAGTGTGAATTTCGTTCTGTTGTAAGGTTGTACTACTTGAGCTGGACGAAGCTGACAATGAATAAGGTTCAAACATTTGTCAATATCTATCTGAGACAATTTCTCCGTATCCACTGACCCAAGACGATTTCTAATGAATTAATCTGACAAGGTACATGCAACAGTCGTATTGAAACCGATATCCGTAGACGAATATTGACAATTGAAGCGAAAGCCAGAAAAGCCACCAAATACTTGGAGGCAGTGCCTAAAAAAGGAATACAAACAAAATCGTCTATCATAAAACCAAATTAAATCACTTGCCAGAGACAGAATTCGATTGAAAGAATTCGCTGAAGCCCTATGTTTTCGTGAACCCTTTATGTAAACTTTGTATTGTAATATTGTTTTATATTTTAATATTCTGTTTAACTAAATAATGGCTATATATAAGTATATATGGCTAAGGGATGTTCAAGCCATGTTATACCTCATGCCTCTATTCCACGATGTAGCTAAATTGTGTATACCTCGGGACTGAAATCTTCATTTAAAATCTATATCTTATTACAAAAGAGAAAGCAAATCGAAATTAACTTTAAACATTCTTGGATTTAACTCAAACACACCATTCTTCATAAACGAAGATCTCACTACAACCAACTACAATATATTGAAAGCTTCGCTAAAACTCAAGAGAAAGACGCTTATAGACTAATCATTCACAATGCGTGGTATTGTAGATATAAAGTTTTGTCATTCCGATCGTCAAATGCGATTCAACTCTACAACTGCACTCTCTTTTTCGTGATGACACGCAAATGTCAAACTCGCAAACCTGCGGCAATGGAGTTGCCAACTACATATAAACACCTGGTACATACACTGAGAAAAATTGCAACTATATATTTACTACTAATGATATTAATACATCGATTCTCTGTTGAGCTGATAAATTATCAGACTTTTAAAATTTGTCAGCTTTCTTGTCAGCTATGAAATTAATCGGTATTCTACAGAAACCCTGATAAGCTGATAGCTACGAAAACCCACCATAGCAAAAAAAAGCTTTTTGGTGAATTTGAAGTACAAAAAAGTACAAAACAGCTAGTACCCGTGTTTGAGAAGGCAAAGACGTTTTTTGGTCGTCATACGGTAACAAATCCTCCAAAAATTTCCGACATAATGACCGCGTCATGCGAAAATTTTTTATGAATTCTCTTTCGGGAAGAGTGAAGGGATCACTTGCATCACGCAATGACTTTAATTGCACTCTCCTTTCTTTTTTTAAAACTGCTTCACTTTTATCTTCGTCATCACTCATGAGTAACAACAGCAACAATTCTTCTTCCATTTTTTTTTTTAATTTTTAGTAATTAGTATTAATAATTTAACAACTTTCTTAAAACAATAAAATTATTGAAGTTTTTTTATTTCTTGCGCACTCGAAAAGTAAACAAAAATCAATTGTCAGCTGCTTTTACGAAGCTGATAAATTTGTCATAAAAAGAGCTTTTATTTTAGTATGAGAATACCAAAAGCTGATAGTTATCAGAAACTTGGTAATTTATCAGCTATGTTGAATTTATCAGCTCGACAGAATCGATTGGTTAATTAAGTATTTTCTATTAAACTTCACTTATCTTTATAATTTTATTATTTTTATCAATTACATATATTATGTGAATTACTTATGTTTTTTGTATACAACTCCTTTTTCCGAATTGCAGATTGTACTAACGTAATAGTGCAATATCTAACCGTTGCAAACACCTTTTTTCGAAATGCATAATATGCAGTATTATTGTACTAATGTAACAGTGCAATATATGAGCGTTGCAAACTTCTCTGTGATATATGACCTGTGATATTAGATATATTTCCAAAGATGCAAAGATTGACAGGACTCGTATACTATCTAAGCAGAAATCTGGTTTAGAAATTGCACATCTAAATGCACAAAGTCTAAACAATAAAATGGATGAGCTCCGTCATATCTTTGTTTCCTCTGGAGTGTATATAACATGCGCCTCGGAATCTTGGTTTCATCCTATTATCCAAATTGAAGTCTAGTCCTAATAGTCCTTCCCAGTTCATATTTTTAGAAGTTTTTACCGAACAAAAGAATAACACACTTGTTTGCAGTGTATATCGTCGTAACAAAAACATATCAATAGACGACTTAATAATTTCAATTGAAAACATAACTGTGGTGTAGGATGATGATATAATAGTTGGAGACTTTAGCAGTAATATGCTGAGAGACAATTTTTTTGGTTGATTCATTCCAAACGCTTGGATTATACCCAACCAATACAAGTCCGATATAGAAAACTATATGTAACGATGGTCGGAAAAGGTATACTCACTCAGCATCCTCACTCCGCAACCTCCTTTGGTGAGCTCAAAAGCATCTAGTGATCCAAACGCATAAAGTTCTGAAAAGTGACCTGTTGTCTATCTTTAGTAATAAAGGTGCACTCATTGCCCTTGTTACGATCATAAAGGTTAGTGGACAAAACATAATCTAGGAGTGTTCTACCTCTACCATTTATGTTTGCACTTCCCGAATTTGTATGGTGGGCATCCTTCTCCGCCTCCTCAATTAATTTCCTCAGCAGTACCATCATAGGGAATATGAGCTGATGCCAAAACCAGCTGTTGCCATTCCCGTCTTCAGATTGGTACCGGCAACGTCTCTTTCACAAAATTGAGATAACAGAAATATATTCAAATGTTTTTTGGCAAGTATACAAGTTTTGAAATGGCTATAGATTTGAAAACCCGAAGCTTGTAATCAAGCACTTTCAATCATAAAATCCTGCAATGATATGCCCAGGTTTCTTAGATGAAAACGACAAACGGCTATGCGGCTGTGTCCCTCTTCACCTGCGTGTTATTGGTCTATTGGTGTCTTCCAGTAGGCTATCTGTTAGCTCATCAATGAGCTTTGATTTGCTCCATGAAATATCATCCGTTTAGCCTCATCCAGGTGGGTGTGGTGTCCAGTGTGGTGTTCCTGACCGCTTTGATACACGTGAGAAACGTAAGTGATTCGGTGTTAATGACAAGCATGACAGAAGCTCTTGCCAATCCCTTCATGGGATGTAGTGGGAAACGGTTTTTTTTTATGACACGTCGCCTAGGTCCTCCACCGTCCTCCAAGTTTTCACCCTTCCAATTGGCTGATGGAAGGTCGTGGTTACTTGGCCTGTTTACGAGGCCACTTCACTGTCTTTTCTGGGTGCTCGTATCCACGTGTGAGCTCTTGGACGGGACGGGATGTCGATCTTGTCTTGACATCTAGTTTGTCACCAGGCAATACTTCTCTGTAAAGCTCAATATATCGCTTCTTTTCAAATTCAATGAGCTTAATTCGGCCTTGGTACCAGCCTACGTCACACCATATGGGATATTACATAGTAGAATCTCCACAGACATCGTTTAGATTTTGGCGCATCATCGGGTGATCGTAAACGTTTTCCTGACTTCATGGAGCTGGACTCATTGGCGTTCCTTTGGCCATTCCATTTCGTTGCCCAGTTAATTGTGGCATTTTGAGTTTTAGTGAGCTCCGCTGGATCGATTATCACCAACCTCGCCAGAACTGTGGCGGCTGATCGTCGATCATTTCGTCGCCCTCCCAACGGCTTCATCGTTCTATGGGTAAAGTAGAATACACACACACAATTTTAGAAAAAAAAAACAATTAAGCCTTTCAGTTCCCGCAATACACTTGAGGCAAGAAGGAGACGCATTTTCACATTTTTGGAAAATTGTAATAAATTGTAAAGATGGTGAAATGTAGTATGTATCAAGTTACTATATACTGGTACTAACGTGCATCAAAAGTTCTGAATTTGAAACAAGAAAACGCAATTTTTGCAGCTTTTGCTCTACAAATCTGCAGCAACACAATTTTGAGAACTTCAAATGAATGAGTTGCATAGAAGACGTAAGTGCCGAACTCTCGTAAACCACACCCGAGACTAATAAAATTTGGTACTAGGCAATATTTTGGTAAAAGCTACTGTGTAATTAAAAATTGTAGTACACAGTGGTCCTATTTTCTTACCTGTAAAAAAGTTTTCAAAAGTTTCTGTCTAATAACAAACGAACACCTTCGCCTTGCCCATTTTTTGCACCTCCCATATAAATATTTGGCGGACAATTGGTTCGTAGACACGATAAATCCCCGGACTACTTAGGATCCCAAATTAGTTGGGTATTAGATAATATTTAGCGAAATGCCATTCTGCTATTGAATATAGGAACATTTTCCTTTTCACTCGTTTAACGGTGTGGAGAATTTTTCGTTTTTCGACTTAGTATGTTTCTGGTTTCTTACTAAGTATTTCTGCACTGGTTTTCTTAAGAAATACACACTCAGAAAATATACTCCATTTCGCGGACCTATATTTGGAAAAGGAAATGGACGTTAAGAATTTGTTGAACGTGATGATTTAAACCAATTAGCAAGTAAACGCGTCGATTGTTCGTCAATATTCACCAGGTAGAGGCATATAGCATTCGTAGATTTATTAAGTATATGCACAAATCTTAGAAGTTAGCATGTAAATTAATTATTGTGTAAATTACAAGAAGATGGTATTGCTCTATTTATGTACTACATGGATACATAAATGCCCACTCTAACCTTATTAAGGGGCCTTAAAAAAAGTGCCATATGTGATATTGCTTAATCTCGCAAAGCAGTTTTTATCTTGACTCCGTGTGAATTTTTGGTCATTCAGTGAGTTTCTTGCAAAGAGTACTTCAAGTATTAGCTGGAACTATTGCATACCATTTGAGCTAAAGAAGGTATTTTTATTTCGACCGGACCCCTTTTGATTGAAATGATATTTGGCACATAAAACGGTTTCAGTCGAAATTGTACTGTATCGGCAAAGCCTTCTGGGTATAAAAATGAAAGTTGAACTAAAGGAATATTTTTTAGCGTTTAGAAAACAATTCTGTGCAAATTGTCTCCTGACATGCTTAAGATAAAATTCGATTCGTAGGCGTTGACAACGTATATGTAGATTCTAAAGTTTTTTAAATTACTTGACATCCTTTCCCACGCTGGCTAATACTCGGGTCGGGTTGTTTTGAAATTTAATTTTTAAAATATATTCAATCCCAACATCTGTTTAATATAAACGTTTCTTAATTTCCATTGCAGAAGATTTATGGCCAGTTTCACAGTTGAAAATTCTCCATTTAAATGCAGTTTAAATGCCCGATGATTGTCATTTAAATGTCATTTAATATGAAAAATATATGTGAGCTTTTAAATGACGAGTGTGAAACTCGCCCTTAGTCGCTCTGTTTTTTTAAATTGTAAATGGCGAAACAAAAAGCAATCGTGTCTGCTTGCAACCAAAAATTTTTCGCATGAGGTACATGAGTCATCCAAGAAAGTTTTTCTACTGGTAATGCTTGTTATTCTTCGGAAGGATTATAAAGCAATCCTCCTCATTCGTGACATATAGCTTTGATGAATTCACCGAAAAACATACCGAAAACGCCTGCTGATGAATATCTTGGCAAGATCAGAAAAAGCTATACAAAGAGCTCAAGTCAAAATTGGAAAACTAGTTTGTGCTCAGCGTTTTAAAAAGGTTTTGAGTTTGAATAAATTTGAAAAATTAATATTTAAAAAAAAGTGATATTCAAAATTGAAATGTTCGAGCGTTTGTTCGTTTTTATAAATAATTTTATTACAACTTAGCTTCAATTTTCTGTCTTCTTTCCTGTTCATACTATTGAAAGAGATCGAATGTTACAACTAGAATGTCATCCAATTATTAAAGAAGTTTTGTATTTACATAGATAAATTAATATAAAAGAGGAAGACTTGACTTTTGCATCGGATGATAGAGAGAATTAGAGATTTAATGATGACAGACCGTCTGTTGTACATTTCGAGCCAAGTTGAGGCCACTAATGTTTTACAAGAAAACGAATTAAGCTTTTGCTTTGGTCATAAAGAATTTATTTTAATTCATTTGTAAATTATCACAAACAAGGAAATAATACAAACATCTAGAAAGAAAACATAATATTAATTACAAACATCTATTAATTGCTCTACACTCGGCTGTATGCAGTGTCATTTAAGTGAGCCTGAAAATGGTCATCGTCGGTGTCGTGTTCGTCGTAGTAGTATAAACCACAAGACAGTCAAAAACGAAAAAATGTATACTACAAATATTATAAATCACAACGAATATAGGGCTGAGACGAAGCCAGTGAGAGGGTTGAGACGAAACTTAGGTTATTATAAAAACAAGTGTCTGCATTCACTCAGGGGTACAATAAAGTAAAGTACTCGTCGGAGTAGCTAAGTAGCATGGTATGAACAACTTTTCAACTCAAGAGAAATGCTAAAAGGGAAGTAACAAGTATTTTACAAATGTTAGTAAAAATAAATCAACTAAAATTGTTCACTAAGTTTAGCAATAATTAACCAAACTTCACTTCATAGAGCTCAATTATACTTTACTTATAAATGATAAATATTTTATGGATAATAATCAACAGACCAAAACACAACTATATTTGCCAAATATTTATTTATTTAAATGTGTTCATAATTCCCATATGTACAAAAATAATAAATTGGTATAAACTAAAGTATATCATGACAAGAACAATTTACTGATTATAGGGTATCTCAGGAAAATCAAGGAAACTGTTTCAGAGAAAACTAAAGCAGTTCTGTTTTTTATGAGGCTATGAGTGAACAGTTCCCAAATATACTAGAAGGTTCCAAAATTTTGTTATTTTTAAAAAGATTTATGGCAATAAGAACGATGCAAGAAGTTCTTCCTCGAGTTATTAACGAAATTGAATAAACTTTTGTACATTTTATACTAACATATGAAGCACTGTATATAAAAAAATCCAACCCAATCTGAACACCTTTCTTTTTTTTCTGGGGCAGTTGCTGTGTATAATACATCTTAGTGAAAAAAGACAGTGATACAAAATTAGTAGTAGGTACGAAAAAATATAATAAAAAACCAACCCGTAAAAATTTTCGACTATAAATTCTTTATATATGACCACGCCCCTTTGTCCAATCCCGCCCATATTTGCAGCAAATGTTAGCATATATTCACCTAACCAACATACCCCATTTTTTTCAAATACCGTTAACAGGAGCGGAAATAATAGATTTTTAACATGTGATTTGTATGGGAGGTACTACGCCCCTTTATCCAATTCCGCCCATATTTTTAAAGTTTATTTTTGTCGTCGCCATTAGTTTGCTTGCGAAGTTTCGATTGGATCACGGGAAAAGGGTTAAAAATCAATCCAATGTTTTTTCGGCATACATACATATGTACATGCATACCGACAGGTGAAGTTAATATAAAGAATTTGAAAAAAACAATTACTAACAAATGAATTATAAAAACGTTAACTAAATAAACCCCCATGTGAAAATTTTAATAAATGAATTCTTTGCACCAAAAAGTAATAGAATAAAATTCAAATGTGTTAGGAAATTCTAAATTTAGTTTCCACAAGATTAGGGGTGTTTTTTCGTAACTTATACACGTTATACACAAATTTTCGTAGCTGAGAATAACCCTGATAAAAGTGTTACCAAATTTGACTTTGTTGCATGACAAATATAAAATGTATGTCATTCCAGTTATTATATTTCCATGAAATTTCGAAAATTATGATGTAAATATAAGTGGTAGTTACTTTTTTAACAAAATATTTATTATTTATTTTTTCTTCTTCCACAAGCAGAATTCCAAGACAGTACTGGAGACAAACAACAACTAAAGCAAAAAGGAAGTGAAGTGAAGAAGTAAGCCGGGGGATAGCTCGATTCACAGACAGATACTTTCACCGATATTCTCCCATAACTCGATTCGCAAGTATTCTTTATTTTTTGTATTCTTTATTTTTTGACACACTTTATGGACCTTTATGAACCTTTTGGTACCTTTTTGTACTCCTTTGTACTCTTTGCGTACTGTTTACACACACTTATACCCCCATCCTTGTGGGTGAGGGTACTTATATAAAAGTCATAATACTGCCGTAAATACAGACTTTTGGATTATGTATTGTTGTATTTAGGCCAACGACAAAACTCACTTCTAATGGGGACCGATGGTTCTCTTGTTTCCAAATGTTTTCTTGTGTTCTGAATTCAGATGAGTTTTCTTTTGCATTCAGTTTGATGCATTTTTCGAAAGCAGCGTTCCAAACAACCGCTGATGAAGATCTGTCGCTAAATCATGCAACCATGAGGATGCATTTGCCGAACTTCTTCTGTAAACTGTATCTCTATTTATAACCAATATAAAAGTCGAATAACCAAAAATCATTCCGAATGAACGTAGAGCTCGACGAAACTTTAGGCAATTATTATTGCCTGTAAAACATTGTGTTGTCTTTTAGGCTACAAATAAAACTGATTTCTAATGGAGACCGATGGTTCTCTGGAGATGGAAAGAACCTGTTTGCAAATGTTTTCTTGTGTGTTTGGCATGCAATATTTTTCGAACACATCCATAGTGCAAATTCGAAATTCAGATGAGTTGTCGATTGCATTTAGTTTGATGAGTTTTTCAAAAGCAGCATTCCAAACAACGGCTGATGAGGATCTGTGGCTAGATCTGAAAACGCTATAAGATTTGCCAGGAATCATGAGGATGCATTTATAAAACTTTTTCTTTTTAAAAAACTATAACTCTTTTTATTGAGTTAAAATTAAAAATTCTAATTGATTTTAATGAACAAATCGTTGCAGAGCCCTCAATTTCCGTATTATTTGCAGGAATCACAGGAACTAGCCAAATATAAGACAGTACATAAATTAATGTCGGGCGAACCGACGGAAACATACCCCCACACAAAGTCTTTCATTGAGTCCGAGTTCCATTAAAAAAAGGTTTATCTTTTTAGGAGCCGCTCAATTTGCAGTTACCCGATCGGGCGTGACATATTCGCTAATATTCAATACAAGAGCAACGGGCCCAAAATGTTATTTAATTCCTAATTTAATTAAGATTCGTTGTTTTTTTGCGGATTTATAGTTAGTATCAACAAATTCTGCGTCCGACATTTGTATGTTAGTTAAAAAATAGGCGAGACAAGCTTGTCAATTTTTTATTATACATCAGGTTATGAAAAAACATTGGCCTCTCCCAAATTCCAGTAAGGTCTGGTTCTATTTTACGGGAGATATCGTACCGATTACCTGAAAAGCAGCCCAGAATTTGTATGAGAGGCACAAAATGGACATGGCAGAGTAGTTAATATTTAATTACAAAGTATGTGCTGGCAAGACAGAGGCTAGTACCAAATTTCATTAACATCGGATGTACTATGGGAAAGTTTTCATTTTTTAATAACAAAGTAGCTTTTAACAAAACATTGCACAGTACTAAGTTTTCTTAAAATCGGTTGTAGTTTAGTGAGGATACCTCACAAATGAACCAGAAGGACGCGCCGCTTGCGTGTTGACAATGGACGCGCACTTACCTTTCACATTCGCTCCTAAACAGTTTTATGACTTCGGCCAAGGAATTGGAATCATTAAAAAGCAATGTGGGGCTTCTACATCGTTTTTTAATATTATTAAGGGATTTCAATTCCGTGTATAAATCTTCCTGATTTGAGTGAATGGGATGTTCATTAGTTTTGTTACACTTCATGCAATTACCGTTTGCAAAAATTGCAAAGCGCGCATAACAATTCACATTGTAACTAGTATAATATACTCTGTCTTTGTAGAAAGATTTTTGATGTGTTAACATCTATAGCGGCGTATAGGGACTAAATCTATCAAAGTCAGATTTTATGCTGCTGCTAAAACCAGATTTTATGCTGCTGCTAAAACCAGATTTTCTGCGACTGCGAAAGAGAATAATGACGTGTTAAACAAAAATGAGCGAGCAAGAGAGCAATGAAAGAGTGGTGTGGCAGGGGTGAGGCAAACGAAATTGTGTCTATAGCGTATGTATTAACATAATAATGTTGTATGTTCATGTGTCTGTTGCTGTTGTTGAACGGAGATAAAAAGCATAGCCACGCAAAATTTCATTTGCAAGCCCATGGGCGTGCGCAGTCGACGTTATGGTGAGACACTAATACGTCAGCTACTTCGTACAAAGTATGTGTGATGTTGTGTGTTTGGCTGTTTCGTTGCTGTTGATATGGCAAACATGTGGTTATGTGACACACGTATACGTCAGCTACTTCAGACAAAGTATGAGTGATGTTGTGTGTTTAGTTGTTTCGTTGTTGTTGCTATGGCCAAACAAAGCGAGTCATTTGATGTTCAGCATTGGCCGGTGTATACAAAAAAACTATTATTTTTTATTTTCCAATGTAACATTTACTAATGTGTTCATAGAAATCGAACAGGTACCGTGTAGAAAAAAGGTGTTAGAACATCATCCGTGAGTTCGAACACTCATTGATTTTTTTGTTGTACAATTCTTTTCACTTATTGAATAAATCAACTGCGAGGCACTATTTTTACCGCCTACATATTCAAAACGCTCGGACTCCATTGTAACCGCACCGTACGAATGAATAAACGATAATTATTGGTGTAACATAGAACAAATTGTGGGCACAATATTTCTAAAAGCAACGGTAGTTTACGTTGTTCAATGTTTGCGCGATTTGCTTACTTTAAGGGAATGTCATTTCGCACAAAAAGTCATTTAGGAATAGTAACATTGCATTAGGGTGATATGCCATTTTTAATATACAATTTTTGGGCGAATTGTCATTTTCAATGCAACATTTTTGGGCAAAATGCCAATTTTTATGATGACGTTGCATTTGTAGTTTTGGGCGATTTAACATTGAATAATATTTCGCTTTGGCGTCAACTTTCCAAATATTGTCATTACATCCAAAACCGATGCCATATTCCCCGAATCTTTGAAAATTTGAAAACAACAGTTTGCATTGAAATTTTTTGGGCGACGTGTCATTTTTTGATTTGGGCGGTATGACTTTGGGTGTTTTGACGCAACGCCGCAATTTTATTATGCAATTCAAAGTTTAATATGAAGTGGTGGCATCAATATTTTTTCTTTTCGAACGAGATGTTGGTTTTTTATGTTCCACAATTCAAAAAATTAATTTTTTCATAAATACAATTCTGCCATATTTTAGCAAGGGATTTATACAAGGACCGGAAAACGTTTTATTTTTTGTTTTTATCAAACAAAAATATCGTACTAGTTGAAAAATATTTTTCAACTTTGTAGATATAAATAATTTTGAAAAGTTTGAATTGAAATACTTTTTCCTCATGATGAAAATAGAAAAATATCTTTTGGAATAAATATCCTAAACGATGAAAAAACCAATAGAAAATTTTTTATCAGTAATTTTTCCATCGTATACAATGTAGAAAATTTTTCTTTTCAGTCAGTTTTTCTGAAACCAAACAAAAGTTGTTCAATGAAAATGTAAAATTTGTCTGCTGCAATTCGGAAAATTAAGCATAATAACCTTTACGAATTAAAAAACTTGTACTTTGCTAATTGTTTGCGGTTAAACGGTTGCATTTCAGGCGCTTTAACAAAAAGGGTATTAGTATGGGCCGCAAAAAGCTTTCTAGTCCAGATAAATATGTGGATTTGTGTGCGGATAAAAGTAGCGCCAAATGCATTCAATGTGACAGAATATTAAAGAGCCACATGGGCAATATAAAACGCCATTATATTCAAGTTCACAAAATTAATATTGACGAAATGCCAGAAGAGTACATTCCATCATAATCCAAAAAAAGAAAGTTACAGAACGTGTGTTTGCAAATGAGTAACGAAGAGTATGTAAAATCCATAGGACAGATGGTAACTCAACTACATATGCCGTTTCGTTGCCTAGATAATGACATATTTCAAAACATATTGCAGCCTTGGTCAAGCGCATATAATATAAAATTTAATTCTAAAACCATTGCGGACCACCTTCAGCTAATGAAATCAAAACTTGTAGATCAAATAGAAAGACAGGTTGGTAATAAATACGTATGTTTAAAATTGGACACTGCCAGCCGGATGGACAGAAGTATTATGGGAGTGAATATCCAATTTATTGAAAACTTTCAAATAGTGGTAATTACTATTGGCAGGGTCGAATTATTTGAACGACATTGTGCCAAATATTTGAAGGAGCAAGTTCGCAAGAAGGAGCAAAACTTCGATGAAATTATTTATGAGCAGATCACATGCCAAATACCAGTTCTTGACAACACAACACGTTGGAGCTCTACATATGAAATGGTCAATTCTTTAATAAAAATTAAGCATTACGTTGAAACTAATACTCTTTTCAAAATCGAAGTTGATTGGGATTTTCCTGAAAAATTTGTTGAAGGTTTTAGACCGCTTGCAGAAAGAACGACAATGCTTCAATCTAAACAACTAATAATGGATGATTTTTATAGGGAGTGGTTGGTTTGTGAAACTGAGTTGGTAGAAATGGCTGGTAGCAATGACTTAGCAGATCGCCTTTTGCAGTCCCTTCAAAATCGAAAAAGATGTTAATGGAAAATAATGCTTTCGACGCTGCCTTGTATCTAGACCCTAGGTTTTGTTTTAGAGGTACAACATACTTGAGTGATGTGGAGAAAAAACTGCAGTTGTAAGTACTCTAACTCAATTCTGCAGTTGGAGGGGTCACAAGCTATAAGGCCTAACTCCAAAAATAAAAAGTGTTGCAGTACTTCGCTTTGATGCACTCAATAGGTTGAACCTAGACACTAGCCCCCAAATTCATAATAAAAATGTAGCAACCTATATAGCAACCAATACAGAACTGTGTCCGACTAGTGTCTAATGAACTAACAACTACACACTCGTTGAACGGAGCGTACATGCATTGGCTAATTTTTTGTTATGAATTTTTGCCAACTATAAATCCGCAACCAAACATACGCGCTTTTTCATGGCACGAATAGCCACAATCCGTGTAAAAGATAAGTACTTCAACACTTTTTATTTTTGGAGTTAGGCCTTATTGAAATCGGACGGAGAAGTACAAGAAATTCATCACCAAACTAAGGAGCCAAGTATAAGCACCTTTAGTGGTCATTCAAATGAAGACAGATACAAAAAACTGGAGAATAAAACTGCGTCTACTACCATAAAACTTACTGATGACTATGCATCCATGCGGGAGTACTTAGAGCAGTTGCAATATGAGGGAAAACTCCCGTTTCACTATGATGTGTTGCAGTTTTGGAAAACAAAAAGTTCTAAATGCGAAACATTATCCAAAATCGCTGAAAGGTCATTCAGTGCGCTTCCTATTGTTTTAACAAAGAACAGAAGAAATTTATGTTCGCAAAATCTCGAAAATATTTTACTACTAAAACTTAACCCTAGCTTAGTAGACATAATGGAATTCGAATGTAATTAGTTTTTTTTTTGTTTTAAATCCCGTTTATTTAAATTTCAAATATTTCACTTATGTATCTATGTTATTTTCAATAAAAACGTTTTATTATTTTCATCGTTGATAAATATCTTCCCTTTTTCCTCGAAAACGTTTTATTCAAAATATTTGTATTTCTTTTCTTTTTTTGATCGATTGAAAATTTGAATTCATCAGTGTGAATGAGATATAATTATAAATTGTTGTTTCAAATGAAAAATATTTTTTCAACAGTTGATGACTTAAAAAGGAACAATGGAAAAAAATATTTTATTTCAATCCTAAGCGTTCGTTTTTATAGTGAGCAAAAATCAAAAAATATGGTTTTAAAGTATTAAAATCGGGTGCCCGGATTTATACCATTTTTGTTTCTACTTTTGGTTTAATTTTGCGACATTTTTTAAAAAGGGACTGAATGACATGTAAACAATAAAGGCAAATTTCTTGAGCAATATATATGTACATATTTCGTTGACAATATATTTGTAGAACATAGTGTGTTCAAAATAAACCATTTCAGACTTAAATTTAAAGATTTCACGTTTAAAATTTTTAAAAAAGAACTAGAAGGACATACGTAAATGCAAGATGAACGATTCTCGTCTACGAAAGCCTCTAGTAAAATCTATTCCGTAATAAATTGGCAGAATATTTGGATATTTTGCCGGCTATTTTGGTGCAGTTTTCTTGACCTTGTTTCAAAAAGGGACAAAAACGACGTCTGGAAATAAAGATAGAGAATTTTGGCAATGAAATTTAATGAGGAGTAAATTCGTGGAACATTCTCGTTCCTTAGCTGTCCATTTTTGGTACTTTTTGAACAAAGGGCGAAAAGAACCCTTTAAATGTTGAAATAGAGCATTTGAATATTCTACGAAAATAATCCCTGTCAAATTTCCCTGACGACATGTTATCACAAGAACTCACTCAATTCAATATTTATACTTGATTTTTAACCTTTCCACGCCTATTAAAAAAAGTGTTGCTACACAGCGGTTTACATTTTTGGGGTTTGACTATACTCATCTAGTGTGAAATTTGGCGTAGGAATCGTCTACGCCCAAAATTGATGTTGCACAGTGTAATCTAACAAGTTCAATCTCTTTAGTTTTATAACGTCGGTATTTGAAACTAGTGGAGTTATTATATTCCGTAGTGTAAGTGGATACCGCACCAGCCAGAGTTTTGCTACAAGATTCAGTGTTGTCTAATTTCAGCCAATCTTTTCAACATCTAGACCTTGTATTATACATTGCTCTTTTACAACCTCAAGCAGTAGGGAAACACCAAGGGATCAAATATCACACTTACAGTGTCTCGTCCAGTTCCTTGCCCCAAAAAATTTTTTAATGAAAATATTAAAATTTTACGAACTTATTATTGGAAACAATACTGGAAACAAATCAGAGTTAAAGCTACTAAAACAATATAAATACAATGTTAGTCATATGCTGCTTCCGTTGCGCATTGGACAAGTATTTCATCGGCTTTAATACTGTATGTGAAAAAAGCCGGAAAGTGGCCAAATTTGAATTTTTGTTAACATAATTTTGTGAACATCATGGACAATACATCGTTGTTTGGCATATTACTTCACCATTCTAAAGGCAAATAAAGTATTTCCCTGCATGTTACATATAAATATATAGTGGTGAGAACTTTCGCCTCATTGAGGCAGAATAAAACGTCAAACTATCAATTCCTAATTAGAACGACGCATAAAGCTCAATATTAATTTTCTACTATCATTCATAAGAAGATAAATTTTGTATAGTCTAAGGAAACTTAGTTTCCCATTACATACCATAAAGCGATACAAAACATCTGATGATGATCACTAACCTGTACGATTTATACAATTTGAACACGCTGATCAGATCCTGGACTTTCACGCCGCATCTGAGTGGTTATGCAATTTAGTTAACCATTTCGTCTTTGGATATACAATTGAGAACCTGAGAAATTGAATTGAGGGAATTGAATTGAGAAACTGGATTTGAGAAAATTAGTCCTTTTGTTAAAGCTAATAGTGTCGAGGTCACTAGGCAATGACCATCGCAGAACAATGTGAAAAGTGTGCGTTATCATGTACAAAACACGCATTCGCTAACCATTTCATCACTGAAGTTCACATTAATAATTACGCTGGTTCTTGTAATATGCCTGTGTACATTAACTGGCACATATCACTTGTTAAATTTGTTATACAAATGTAAATAGTATGTAAATGAATGACTTCTCATTTCAATTCCCTTATATCGAGTCATGCAAAACATCCTTAGATTTCTTCGTCAATTCGTTATAGCTAAAGTACGGAAATCTCCGCGAGAATCATTGAAATCCCTAACTCATTTATATCGTTTTTCTGTTTCATCCCATGGTTTTTTAAATGAAAAGTGAGCAGCAAGCAGCAGCACAACTCAAAATAAAAAACCTTTTCAACAGTTTAACCCCTGGGGTTGTAAAATATAAGTATGTATTCCATGAAATTATGATTGTCTTTACTGTTTCCAGCCATCCACAAAAAGAGTAATGTAAGGCTTTTGAACACTCAGCTACAATATAAATATGTGGCTTGTTATTCTGGCATAACTTACTTGCCTCCCTCGTTAACCCTTTTACCATTCCTTTTCTGTCTTCCGGATGACTTTTATAACTTGACCAAAGTTTTTGAAATTTTCCAGTATTAGAGCTCGCTTTGTCGAATGCTGCACGTTCAACAAATTTTTTGTACCGTCTCAAATATATACCTCTTTTGTGCGACGAGGTTATCCAGGTCTCACAATGGAAGTGATGAATGGAAAGTTATGTTGGAGGTTGAAGGGACCCAATACTATCCAATACTCAACGGATGGATGCTGTGGCGTTTACGAGTGAAATGCTTTTAATAAACGCATAGTTGCCACTCCTGTCGCTTAACGCTACGTTACCGTTTCATAAGGATTCTAGAGTTATGTTTTGTTGCAAGATTATTCTACTTCTACTTCGTTAACGTGTTTATCTTTTTGCAGTGTCATTCCAGTAAACGTTATATCTAGGCATTTCCCTTATTTTATACAACTTGAACATTGTTTCTTGTTACGCCAGAATATCCTTGGAAACAATTTTACATTCTTGTTTCACTATATTGCACTAGTCTACATTCACTCTATCGGCGACTTCTTTCTCAAAGTGTTCAATGTCGGCCTTGTGATTTAATTTTCCATTTAGGCATAAATATCGTTGTCATCATTTTAGCATTAACATTCTGTTTGCGACTGTTGTCTCGGTTGTGTTTTTGTCTTTTGGTCGTGGCATCATCTTGTGGCAAGTGGTTGGAGACTTTTCTCCCTTTTGTCTTTCATTGCTTTCTTTTGGTTATGGCCCTGCCATCATGCAGTCATATACCAACCCATTGCCGCTTTTTATGGTTCCAACTAATGTGGTCGACGTATATGGCTAATGTCATCACTATTATTTGCAAATTTGTCTGTTCATTTTTCCTCTGGTACCGAAAAGTGGTCTATTAACGGGGCATTTAGTGTCATCATTGTGATTTACCATGGACTCTTAGGTTTGAATAAGATAAAGGGAAATGCTTCTAAGGCTTAGATGGGGATTCTAGATCAACCTCACAGTATAAGCTTCCTTTAAACCAAAAATCAAATGAGTGTTCGAACTCACGGGCGATGTGTTAACACCTTTTTGCTACACGGTACCTGTTCGATTTCTATGAACACATTCGTAAATGTTACATTGGAAAATAAAAAACAGCGTTCAATCATATGATGACGTTACAGTTAAATAATATTAATACTTAAAATTATTCAAAGACCCAGTGCAAGCACATGTATCATTATTTTCTTGCTCAATACTTTTTGTTGTATTCCCACAAAAGTCAAAGAATGCAAAGCAACAGACACTTGTATATACATACATACATTGTTATATTCGTACATACGCTACACAAGTTCACAAAATTGTCGTTGCTCTCTTGCTATCTCATTTTTATATACGTATAATACGTCATTACTCTCTTTGCTCTGAGAGTGCTCCGCACCCACATTTTATTGGACTTACCTTTCACTATAATAAAAAAAAACAACACCAACAACAACAACTACTACTACTGATATGTTGTTGATTTATTTGTGCTTGCTTTGCCGTGGAGTGTTTGTGTGGGTGGCGGGTGTAGGGGGGGGGGGGTACATAAAATAAAAACAACCAAACACACAACATCACACATACTTTGTCCGAAGTAGCTGACGTATACGTGTGTCACATAACCACATGTTTTCCATATCAACAGCAACGAAACAGCCAAATACACAACATCACACATACTTTGTACGAAGTAGCTGACTTATTAGTATGTCACCATAACGTCGACTGCGATGGTTTTAGCAGCAGCATAATATCTTGTTTTAGCAGATTTTGACTTTGATAGATTTAGTCCATATACGCCGCTATAGATGTTAACACATCAAAAATTATTTCATATCGAGGATTTTTAAAATGTATCAGAAAAAACTATCTGTCTTTACCAAGAGCAGTAAAGAAATAAACTGACAACGACATATACACACCAGTGGACTAAATGTTCCTTCAGATGAACTAGGTTTCATTTTAATCAAAGGGTATTGTCTCGTTTAGATTATCCAAAACGGTCAAGAAGACTAATTTTTTGATGTGTTAACATCTATAGGCGCGGGTAGGGACTAAATTCACAAAGTGAATACATCCAAATATATTTTATCCAACTGAGATCACACAGATTGTGAGGCTGCGATCACACAGATTGTCCGACTGCGATCACAGATTGTTTGGTGTTAAACTCCTCCGAAACTGCTGGACCGATTTGTATGCAATTTTGTGTGCATATCGGGTAGGTCTCAGAATCGGCCAACATCTATTTTTTATACCCCCAAAATGATAAGGGTGAACCCACCCCTATACAGAAAACAGATTTGTCCGACTGCGAAACACAGATTGTCAAACGGACGCTGATGTAGCGGTAGCGAATAGTTGTCTTGTGTGATGCGGAGCACTCTCAAAGCAAAGAGAATATTGACGTAGTTATATGGAAAGGGTTTTTTATCAGAGACGCTACAAAAGTAAATCGATAGGGACAGCAAACGAAGCCATATTTTTTCTCGCTCTGTTGACATTTCTCTTCAGTAAGGTTTGCCATTTCATCATGGAATGATATACGAGCCAACAACGAGTCGAAATTATCAAAATTTACTACCGAAATTTGGGGTCAGTGGCCTCAACTTTAAGAGCTCTACGTCCAATTTATGGTCGTCATAATCGTCTCACCAGATCAACAATTGAGCATGTAGTGGAAAAATTTGAATCCACAGCACAGTACAAAATGTTCCCGTGCCAGTGAGACAAAGAAGTGCCCGTAGTGTCGAGAATATTGCTGCCGCTGAGGCTTCAGTTCAAGAAAGCCCAAATGTGTCTCTCACACGTCGTTGTCAAGCGTTGGGCATCTTTGTGACGTCGTTGTGACGAATTTTGCGAATAGATCTTGACCACATCCTTACAAGATCAAATTGACGCAAGAACTGAAGCCGCTTGACCACCATAAGCGTCGTATGTTGTGAATTGGGCTGAGCAAAAACTTGAAAATGATTCGGATTTTCATCGGAAAATCATCTTCAGCGATGAGGCTCGTTTCTGGCTGTATGGCTTCGTCAATAAGCAAAATATGCGTTATTGGTCAGACAGCAATCCACACGTAATCCATGAGTCATCATTGCGTCCCGAAAAAGTTACGGTTTGGTGCGGTTTATGGGCCGGCGACGTCATTGGGCCGTACTTCTTCCGTGATGATCAAGATCGGCACATTACTGTGAATGCGAATCGCTACCGTTCAATGATAATCGAATATTTATGGTCCCAATTGGATAATATGGACTTGGAGGACATGTGGTTCCAATAAGACGGCCACACAAGCCACACAGCGAATGCCACAATCAATTTATTGGAAACCAAGTTTGTTGAACGTGTTATCTCACCAAATTGCCCAGTCGATTGGCCGCGTCGGTCGTGCGATTTGACGCCGTTAGATTATTTCCTACGTAAAGTCTATGGTCTATGCCAACAAGCCAGCGTCGATTGATGAACTTCGTACGAATATCGAACGTGAAATTGCAGCAGTATCGGCCGATTTATGCTTGAAAACCGTCGAAAATTGGGTTAAGGGTCTGGACTTCTGCAAGCGTGCCCGTGGTGGCCATGCAAAAGAAATCGAGTTTCATACTTAATGGCATCGAACGTACTTTCACAGGAATAAAGAATTTCATTGGTATCTAAAACTGGTTTTGTTTTATTTAAAAAACTTTTGTAGCGCTCTTATTAAAAAACCCGTTATATAAAAATGAGATAGCAAGAGGCCAATGAAAATTGTGTGAAATTGTGTAGCGTATGTTCGAAAAAAACAATCTTGTGGATATGCAATGAAAAATATATGAAATTTGCGCATTCAAAAACTGTTGCGTTATATCCAGGTATGTGCAAATAATACGCATATTACTCATGAAAGAAAAGCGTGGTTAGTTTATTTTAACAACTTTATTGTAGATTTAAAAAAAACCCAATTCTAATCATAAAGTTCAACATTAATTAATTATTCAATTTCAATAGTCCATAGAACAGTAATTATTATAAACTAAAATATTTATAAAAATCAAAATATATAGACAAATTTATATCACTCGAACACAAGTTTTCATTATGAAAATTTGGTTGAATTTAAATTATAGAAAAAAAATAAACAAAAGCTACTTTTTCTCTAATTAACCAGATATTAAGGTAGTAACGTATTTTACATCTTCTTCCGGAAGATAAATCTACAGTCTTTCAATGTATTTTTCTTCTCTGATGAAATTTAATTTCGGACTGAATTATCCAACTCTATTTCAAACAGATTGTTTGGTGTTTGTCTCGTAATTTTTCGGCAAATAGGCGATGTATATTGACTTTTAATTAATTATTTTTATATACATATTTTTGAAATAATATTATTACAAATGTCTGAATTATTCTACGTCTGAACTTTTTAACTCTAATCATCAATTCAGAAATTTTTAGTAAGATTCTACTACTGGATCATATCTTACCCAAAGCACTGTTAAGTCAGTAATACTAAATACCTAAATAAGCTTTGTAGGAGATTTTTCTTTAAAATGCACTAGGTTCTAGTCCCCAGGACCAGAAACCAATTAAAAACAATTTAATATACATATAGACTTTCTCTTTAATATTATTTATTTATTTGGCCCTGATCCACTTGATCAGACCACTGTTACAATATATTTAACTTTTGATGTGTAAACATCTATACGTTGGGGGTAAAAATCTTTTTCACAATACAATCACAAATTTAGAGTAAGATGTGCGATGTAATCGTTAACCAATCGTAAAGCGTTATCAAATCGGTGTGAGCTATGTATGAGTGGATTAGTGTACTCATACGCTGCATACAATATACTCAACACCATCTAGTGTGCAATAGTAGCGACTAATTTGCACTAATTGTCGTACATTATGTTATCGTAGGCAAATGAAAACAAATAAATAAAATGAAAACAAAAACATTTAATTTTAATAACTTTTAAAAAGGTTTTTTGCACTTTTAATAAGAAATTTACTAATACAAAGCAAAATAAGGAAAACTAAAAACTAAACTTGTCAAATATAAGGAAAACTAAAATCTAAAAGTTTTCTTCATCTGTGAGATTGTTATTCATACTTAACAGCTGCATATAAGCACCATCTAGTGTGCAATATTAGCTACTAATTTTCGAAAACCATTGCTGTAAAATAACATTACATTTCAGTAAACAGCTGATTAATAACTTTTCAACCGCAACAACTTCAAAATAATAAAATATTTTACAAAACACCAAAAAAATTATAACTCAGAACATAAAACAACACAAAGTGTATCAAAGCTGAATGGAGGTAATGTTAATTCTAAAAAAATTTCTATTAGATTCCAATATAAATTAAGATTATAACATATCTTCATTACGTACTGTTGCCTTACACTGAAACTGGTGCACGACAATTGGGTAACAATCTCCATCTCATTTATTATGGGTGGAGATTTTAATACAAATTGTGCAAACCCACAGTCGCAAGCTTTATCAAAATTTTTATTTGACGTTTTCCACTTGCATATGAGCAATTCTCCACAAAACCCCACAACTAACAATTCCACTACTATAGATGCAGTTTTACATAGATTTTTAAATACAATCGAGTCAAAAATTTATATACTTGTTTTAGTTACCATATGCCAATATTAACTATTTGTACTTAAGGCAGTTACCATAGATGGGCACTTTGCAGTACTACTAAAATTTCAGTAAAACTAATTCTTTATCTAGTAAATTTTTACTGATTACTAAAATTTTTTTCAGCAATTTTTATAAAGTGCCTACATGGTTACGATGAGGTGCATTGAATTTTCAGTAATCAGTAATGCGCGATTACTGATTATTATGAATACGGCCCTATGATTTGACTGGTAATGCAAATTAAATTTCATTATCAGTAAAAATTTACTGAATTTTTTCAGTAATCTGTAAATTTACTGCGTACTGTAATTTTTAATGCAGTACATACATATATACTGCAGTGTGCCCATTTACTAACCAAATAAGTTAATTAAAACAAACAAAAACCAGCAAATTCCTATGTATTTACAATATTGAAAGTTTTGATACTTTTAATTGATTAATTAAAAAAATATACTTACAAATTTATTCAAGCTCAAGACCTTTTTAAATAATATAAAGTTATTATCTTTATATTACTTTCAAAAAAGTCGAGCACAAAAATGTTCCAATGATACCAAGGCTGTCTGTATAGCTATTTCGGATCTTGCCAAGATCTTCATCAGCAGACGTTTTTGTTATGTTTTTGGTGAATTCTTCAAAAATATATATCCAGAAACACTCATCATATTAATGAGAATTCCTTCATATACTCGTTTGAAGAATACCAAGCACTACCATTGGAACACCTTCATGCATAACTTTTTTTATCATGCCGTAAAACCATTGGTTTTAATCAGACATGATTTGTTTTTGTTATGTCATTACAAAAACAACAAAACAGAGGGTTGCCATCAACAATATTATTGTTTCAAGCTCGCGGTGCTCTTCGTCAACTTTCATCATTTTACGGCATGATAAAAAGAGTTGTGCATGAAGGTGTTCCTATGGTAGTGCTTGGTATTCTTCAAACGAGTATATGAAGGAATTCTCATTAATATGATGAGTGTTTCTGGATATATATTTTTGAAGAATTCACCAAAAACATACCAAAAACCTCTGCTGATGAAGATCTTGGCAAGATCCGAAATAGCTATACAGACAGCCTTGGTATCATTGGAACATTTTTATGCTCGACTTTGTTGAAAGTAATATAAAGATAATAACTTTATATTATTTAAAAAGGTCTTGAGCTTGAATAAATTTGTAAGTACTAGAAAACAGACCGAATAAAAATTCCCATAAGGGAAATGATTAAAAAAATACACTAAAAGCATAAGTACTTCCAACTTCATTACTAGATGTTTACACATCTCCCCTGTGATCGGACTCACATTAATTTATTTAATGTTGTATGATCTTCATGATCATTAAAATTATTATTTATTCTTAGACCGTCCGTCTGTTTATGTTGAGAAGCAAAAAACTATTCTTCCATGCAAGCAGCTGTTTTCTTCATGAAAGCTCTGTATGGAGATGTTAATTTTGGTGACGCCGACAGCGACTTAAAAATGCTGCCGTTGCAATCGACATCACTCATAGCTATTAGCTATGTTGTTGTTGTTGTTTTGGTCATTCTTGTAATGCAAGAAGATCTAACTGTCATTGCAAATTTGTCGAAAACAAATATCAAATGAAAGCAAACGACAGACAAGTTCGATAACCTCTTCTGGAGAGATTATGAATTGTTAGGGTTTGCAGTTTATGTGTGGAAGAAAAGTGTTTAGGGGAAAATATCCCAAACAGGGTTAATTACGAATAATAAAACAAATCAAAGAGCAACAATATAAATATGAATCTTTCTGTTTTTAAAAAACAAATGTAAAAGTAACGATTTTGTAACATGTTTCTTGTAGTTCATTGCCACGTATATCCCACATTTTGAACACTGTCTCACAAAAAGTGGCGTATACGATTAAATGCAACATTTTTCTGACGGAAAAAATTGGCATAACTCGAAAATGTTTCTCCATAACCATCGATATTTTTCCATATAACAACGAAGAATCTCCACCATTACATCTTAAAAAAAAATATTAGACCACTTTTTTCATACCATTTTTTTGATTTACCTTTATGAAACTTTAAATTCAATTTCCAAAAAAAAACTTTTTTGGATGTACGTGCAGATACCTCCGGTACGACGATATTTCTAGTAATTGTATTTCCTTATCGTCGTTTAGGTAGGCCGATCAATGAACCAAGGTTCCGAAATTGTTCCTCAACTTGGACTTGTCTCTAATTTGGTTTTTAATGATTAGTTGACTCATTTTTACTCTCTCATTAAGTGACTCGAATTCCAAGTCATAGTTAGCCATAAATGGTTTACTAGAAATGGGGGGGGGGGGCATACCTAATTCACATGCTTCTTTGAACTTATCATTACTTTGTGGTGGTTTACTTTGTTTGCGTGATGTTTATTTGCACATAATATAATTCAACAATGTGGGTCAATTTATTAAAGTCTGCGCAAGCGATTCATCAAGCATTATGCGCAAAAGTTTTTCGTCAACTTGTTTTATATTTAGGTTTTCATGGAATATATTTCTTTGATGATTACATACTTTGTTGCTTTTTTTATTAAAATTTGTATTGATCTGTAACATATCGTTGATAGAGAAGCTTTCTCAGATTCCTAAGGATTTTTGCAAAATTTAAATAACAAAATTTTTCGTGAGGCAGATAAAGCTTATTGCTTTTATTCCGACAGTAATGTGAAGGAACTGCTGGCAAGTGCTCAATAAAGGATTTTATGAGCTCAATCTTGGTCTGATCAGTTTTATTATAGGGCACGTATCTTTTTTTATTCACACTATAAGTCCGTAAAGAATCTATATTTTCTCTTGCGATTCTTAACATTTTTTGCGATATGTTGAGTGTTTTAAGCAAATATTGTTGGCATACCTTGGTACTAATATTATTGTAATTTATGACGTATGTGTAGCTGTTTTTCTTTTTGTTACCCTCTGTTCTACGTCTTTGCACACTCTTTTTCACAATACTTGAAACAATCCAGTCTTTTTGCCTTATTTTATTTCCAAGACCCCAGAAATGTTCATTGATTTTCAGGCGATCAGATTCTGTAAACTTATCCGTGCAAGAGTTTGGACATTTTTTCTCGGCACATGGATTCGGTTGAACACTAGTATTGCGTTTTTTGACATTTTGTATCCTCTTTGGCAATGGTTTTTTCTTCTTGTAGCCCCTCTTACCCACACACGTTTCATCTTCAATCTCTTTCGGTGATTCAGGCCAAGAAGAATACAATTCATCAGGAGATTGGTCACTATCACTGTAAGGAACGAGCGGGTTTGCGGCCGAATACTGAAAAAATAAATGCCATCACACGAATAGGGCAATTAGGCTTTTAGATGTAAATTCTAACAAAACTTACAATTTCGCTTGGTTTCCACAACGCCATAAGTAATAACTTAAGAAAAAAATTTCAATTTTCATTAATAATTCAATGAATTTCATAAAAAGAAAAAAGACTCAAACGCCAATCTGCTGTCACCAAAAATGTAAATAAAAACTAAAAGTGTAGTTAAGTCTTTATTGTTTTTGCTGTAAATTCATAACGGAACTACTTAGAGATAAGACATTTTCAGAGATGGTCCGAATCATCAGTAATTATCGATTTTCATCAAAAAACGAAAATCGGGATTTGTGGCTCATAAGTCTTTTTTGCGGTTAAGGGACGATATAATTAGATGTGTCAAAAATAGTAGTCGAAATGGCTGGACAAAATAAAAGCTGTCGTGTTCCCTATCATAACAGCACATTACAGGCGTCAAATGAACTACATTGAGTTTCGTTCAAATAATGGTACAATGCAAAAAATAAATACGAAAAACTACAATATTTGTCTTAAATTGTATTTGAAGTCTGGCAAAATAGTGAATATAACTGCTTAAATTGCAATTTAATAAAATAATATCTTTAATAAAATAAATTAATTCTTGAAAAGTTCTTCAAGTTTTGAGTTCCCATTGCTAAAATCATTATAATTCTACCAGCAATCCTTCCGGCATCATTTACTTTAACATTCCACTACCGAGACATCATCATAAACTCTTTTATATATTTTGCCGTTCCGTTACCCATTCCACAATAAGCGCGCTTCTGAAGTTTTCGACAATGTTTGCGTAAATTACAGCACTTACACTTTAGATGACAAGCGACATAAGTCATCCGCACACTGGAATGGAATATGATGCCAAAAATATCAATGTCAATACCACAGTCGCAAGCAGACATTGCACAGCGATAAGAGGACGATATCGACATCTACTTTAAATCCAAAAAGCAGGAAGAAAATGAGGTCCGAGAAGATGAGAATACGAAACATACCGAAACACAAACCGAAAGACGAATAAAACAGTTGCGGTTATAGTATTCAAGAAACCCAATCCAGGAACCGGGTTTCGTTAATTTCAAAAAATGCCATCGTAAGAAATCCAGTTCACCTAAAATTAATGTATAGAAATTGGGCAAATATTAATATTTTATGAGAACGAAATTGAAAAATACAAACATTAAAAAATGTATGTATATAAACGTAGCAATAAGCAATTTGTAGTTAACAGCCGTGTGTAAACATACTTCAAACAATTATTGTGTTTTTTCTGTCATTAGGAAAGGTAATTTTAATTTTCGAGCAGATAATTCTTAACTTTTTAACTTTATTAATAGAGATACGGATTTTAAAAATAAGTTCAGCAAAATATACCCTCATGAACCATACCTACTTACATACTTATCCTGTTTCGATCAACCCCGAGGGGTCAGGGACCTTACAAAACAAAGATAACATATTTCGCCAACCATTCGATCTTTTTACTTACCTCTCCAGTTGGTAATACTAAGTGTACGCAGGGGTTCGTCAACCTGATCCCTACATCGGGGTCTTGGTCTTCCTATTTTCCGTTTTTATTCGAGTTCGGTTTCGAAAACTCTTCGTGCTGGTTCGTCTTCTTCCATTCTACTGACGTGGGCTAGCCAGGGCAGTCGCGTTATTTTGATCCGCTTAACTGTGCGAATGATGGGATATATCTCATACAGCTCATGGCTCATGCGACGTCGATACTCGCCGTTTCTGCACTATAGGGTCACCAATTTTCGGAGTATTTTTCTCTCGAAAACTCCTAGAGATGTGGCGTCTGCTGGCTATAAGACCCAATATTCTGCGCCTTAAAGCAAGACAGTTTGTATGAGAGTCTGGTATAGCTGGACTTTTATTACTCGAGAGGGGGCTTTATCTCTAAAGTGCTTGGTTAGCCCAAAATTACATATATTCGCAAGCACAATTCTCCGCTTGATCCCAAGGCTGACGTTATTGTTTTTGCTTACAACAGATCCGAAGTATATAACCACTACCTTGAACGGTTGTCAACGTTCGCGCTTTGGTTTAATCGTGTGGAGGCCCTGCTCGTTGAAATCATTAACTTTGCCTTGTCCTTATTTACCGACAGTCCCACTTTTGCTGACTCCTTCGCAATTCTCGAAAGTACCTAAGTAAATTCTCCCATTGTGAGCCCAATGATATCTATATCATCAGAATACGCGAGCAGCACTGACTTTTGCTGCTTATTGTTTTATTCATGTTGACTGCAGTTTTTCCCCTAATTATCTCCATTAAGGGGTTAAAGAAATCGCATGGCAGGTCGTCGCCTTGCCTAAGGCCTCGCTTAATTTTAAAAGGTTCCGTAAGATCCGTACCAACTTGCACTTCGGATTTGGTGTTCGTCAATGTCATCCTGCAAAGGCGTATGAGATTTGCAGTAATACCAAGCTCAGATACAGCTTCGTAGAGTTTCTCCTATATCGGGCTATCGAAGGTCGTGGGAGTACTCCAGGATTTAGCGCAGCGTGAAAATCTGGTCAGTTGTTGATTTTCCAGGCCTCACGCCGCACTGGTGTGATCCAATCAGGTCACCGATAATTGGTTTTATTTAACCCTGCTGTTAGGTTAGGAAAAAAATACGAATGTTAGGTTAAGGGACCATTTGGTCCATACTTCAATTTTCATGCAGAATATCAATTTAATCGCATTCGTTGTATATATTTTAGTTCAATATTCACTAAATATTGTTATTATTACTATCATCTTTGTTTTGAAAATAAATGTAAAGAAAATCAAAGGAAATATACTATGGACCAAATGGCCCCTTAACCTAAGATTCGTATTTTTAACGAATGTTAGCTTAAGACACCATTTGGTCCATACTGCAATTTACTAACAAAATAACCATCTATTCGTATTCTTTGTATCTATCTTGGGTCAGTAATACTCAAATATTTTTATTATTATTGTTATTTTATATTTTGAACATAATTGTAAAGAAAATCAAAGAATATATTCTATGGACCAAATGGTCCCTTAATCTGAAATTTGTAATTTCTTATTTGACTCAGTCCTGTTTCTAGTTAGAAAATATAATTTTTGCTCATGCCATTGGTTTATAAAAAAGATCACGTGACCTGAAAAATGAAGTCTGTATATATCACCGTTCAAAACTTACAAAGAAAACTAGCCAATATTTGGACCAAATGGGCTTAATCTAACAGCAGGGTTAAGAATATACAAAACGAAAACGTAAGCAACCCTTGGCAGATCATATCTGAGCAAAAATCATTAATATTTAAAAATGGTGAACCTTATTTCAGCCCCCAGTTCTCCTATAATTTTATTACTAAATGAAAAATAGGTCACAAAACAATTTGGTCAAAAAACAATTTGAAATATATGTCCTTTAGTCGCCGAATATCAAAGTTATGCCCATTCTTAGTAGAATTTTGCCATTCTCTGTTTAATATTCAACATTACGGTGTAAGGAAAATAGATTGAAAACACTTCGCTATGTAGCTTGTAGTAGTCACTGACAATATAACATTTTACTAGCTTCAAAATACATTGAAGATATAATGCACGGTGCTGCACAGAAATGGCCAATTCATATATCAATCGGTAACTCTTTAATTTCTCTATCTAAAATATATAGATTTAATAATTTATATATGTGACCTGCTCCATGAAAAGGGACCTCTGCGCCTAAAAATTTTTTTACTTTTTGAGTGATTCTTATAGGAAAAAACGCTCTTTCAAATGCCGCAAACCGCAAGTTTCTATGTATTTTATATGGGACCCCAAAGATTTGGGGACTCGGTGTCGTTTTTGCAAAAAGTGATCATTTTGTCAGGCTCATATCTTGCAAACTGTTCGGAATTTTGAGTTACTTTCCGAGGGAAAGTTGTAGCTCTTCCCATTAAAAAAATTCCATAATTTTGGGCAAAACTGGGAGACGCGGGTCTTTTTTTGGTCTTTTATCACGTAGTGGTGTCCGTATATGGTTATATTTTTTCGTGTAGCGCTGTGTTATTGAAGCCTACTAGTTTGGAAATATCGTCTACAAATAAAAACCGTCTACTTATAGATTTGATTGTTTTTGATTTTAAATATATATGTATGAATTATGTTTCCAATGAAACTGTCTATCAAATGTAGTTGTTTTTAGATCCTCGTTATGTTTAAAGTTGTAGTCATGTTTTCTCCGGTTAGTGAAAAAAATGTAAATGCCGCGGGTGGGATTCGAACTCACATTCGCTGGACGATCGTCTCGATGTTTGTGAAGCATCATCTTCAGGAGCGTCTAGCCCGTTAAAGCCACTGCAACGTGTATTTACACAAGACACTAACCGAAGACATTTACCGATCGATTGTGTGCAGAGCGATTGTTGTCGCTACTGACACATTGATTTCCTACTTACACGCACTGATGCAGAGGTTTTGAAAGTTCTATTTATAGAACGAGCTATTCTAATTGTAGTTGTCTCGTTCTGTTTTGATTTGGCCCTACCATATGTTTCAAATGTAGTTGTTCCAATGTTTTCTCCGGTTAGTGAAAAAAATTTAAATGCCGCGGGTGGGATTCGAACTCACATTCGCTGGACGATCGTTTATCTATTCTACTTATACATGAATTATCAAAGCATCTTAGCTATGCACTATACCTACCATTAGACTATCCTAAGGGCTCTTAAGGTCCTGATGTCTTTTATTGTCACGATAAAGTACAGGTTAGCAAAATTTCAGTTGGTCAACGTATAATTAATATTTATTCGGGCAATAACGTTAACACGAGGTCTAACGGGTTAATAGTTTATCGGAACGATAAATCTAAACTGCTCTCAACTGTTGGGAACAGCTGTTTTGTTATCGTGTTGTGATTTAAAAATTTGGTTTTCTAAATTTGATTTTGTTTCTTCCACCATGTCAACAAGTTAATATTACTTCGGCAACCGAGAAGTTCTTACCGCTGTATGTTTTTGATTGTTTCAGTTTTGAATTTACAATTACACTTTGTACAAAAACAATAATAAAGTAAACAGGTGATATCTTAGAGTGCTGACAACTATAGCCATAGTTGCCAGCATAAAACATCTACCATCCTGTTAAATTAACCCGAGTATGAGAAAATGAAAAACCGTAACAGGCAGTGTATCGTTCCGATAAATTAAAGTGCCGATTAGGAAGCAGACACTTTAACCGGACATTGAGAAAATTGCCCACAGACTATCAGTTTTGTAGGGCGATATGTACGGTGAAACCTTTTTGTGGGTGGATATTAGGGTACGTCATACTTTATCAACTTTTGATTTTTTGATTCGAAAGACAACTTTTCTTATGTAAGGGCATATTGTAAGATGATCCACTACTATTGTTTGCCCACTACTATTGTTTGCCACAATTCGAGAATGCCTCGTCCCATTTGATATAAAAAAATTTAGAAACTACAATACCTTTAATCCATTCTTATACCTGTTCTTAGCATAATCAACAGTTTCGCAGTTAAAAATACATTTGTGAAGAAAAAATCCAATTCTTTTGAAAGAGCCCCAACTTTTGCCTGCCATAACCCGAGAACGCCTCATCCGAAAAAGTATAAAGACATCCAGAAAAACTATTTCTTCATATAGTTAACAGTTTCACAGTTAATAATACATTGAAGAAAAAAAATTTATTTTTTGGCAAAAAAATTAAAATTTTGTATTTTTATAAATCACGAAAAAATTCAAAACGCAATTCAAAGGCAAGTCTTGTTACCTTATTTATTAAAGTATAAATTTTGGAACACCTTGACAAAGTTTTTCTTTGTTTTTAGAGAAAGCATAATTTCGCGATGACGCAATCAAAACCAACAAGCTTTCGTCAACACTTAAGCTGACCAGATTATCTAAACGATTTCGTTTTCGAAGTAAACCAATCTTCGTAATTAAAAAAAATATAGTTTTGCTAGATATTTCTAAATAACTATTTTATGAAATTTTCTAGAAGAAAGAAATAATGTAATATCTGGCAATACTTACACTCTGGAAACTTTGAATAGTCTCACTATCTTTCTTAACTTAAAACACAAAAGTTATGTATTGCCCTATCGAAACCGATTGAACTGTACTTGAGAGATTGCACTCTCGGCTTGTTTGAAATGTTTAAAATGTTTTTTTTTGTTGTAAATCCATATGTAAAATCATACGATTTTTGTTGTGACGCTATTCAGAGTTTCCTGAGTGTATATTAAATGCCAAATTTAAATTTAAATAGACGGCCATTCAAAATAACCACTAACTTGAGGTTAGCCGACTGAACTGTTCTGAAAACGAAAAATTTACCGGATCGTTAGAAGTTGTTGTTAGTCTAACCATCCTTTACCTAACTATCTCGAACATATTATTTAACGGAGCTACCTGAAAACTAGGTTGAATATATAAAAATCGGTATATTTTAATTTTCTATAGAAAAAATTCAAGCAGTTTAAATTATATTTCCATATTATTTTTGTTCATTCCAATTTTTCTATTACAGCTTCTTCATTAGCTTTATGATATCTTAAAGGAATTACAACACATTTTCTCGAAAACATTGTCTTTGTAATTTAGATTTTCTGTGAAAAATTGCAAACAGCCAAAATCACTCATGTTGCTAATTTCATTAAAATCGGCCGCCAGTGCATATCCAAAAACCGGTTGAACGGATTCGGTTTTTGAAACATCTACTTACGATGCCACTGATCATGCAAGTATCGCATGCATGCTTCGGTGAAAGGATAATGGTTACCAAACAAACAAACGTAATGAAACTAACAAAGATTACTCACGGGAAAGAAAGAAAAAGAGAGAAAAGCTAGGAACAGCGACAAAACGAGATGGAGAAAATGAGTGCGGAAGAAAATTGTGAAGGTTAAGGTTAGAAATAGTGTTTTATATTTGAGAGTACACAATGTCCTTAGAATATCAAGTTATGGAATTTATTTTTATGTTTTTGTTATGTATTCTGTACGTGCAAATTCGATTCATTGCAAAAATAAAGGGTATTATGGAGAGGTTTGAAATTAAACGGCCTCAAAAAATTTACTAAAAAATTATTTTTAAGATGCAATGAAATATGTAAGTTGATCATAAAATTAATATATTTCAGAAGGTTCAGAAGGTATATATACCATATTCTACATCTCTATTAATATACACACTTAAGTAGATATTTGGTTTCCAAAAAGGAGAGTTTTCAAAATGCATCGTCATGCAAAACAGCCCGAATGAGGTGTCAGAGGACACCCGGTTTGAACGAAGTTCCTTTCGCTTTATATTATGTTCTAGTTAGTTCCAACACGCCTAAGGCGCCCGTTTAAAATTACAATAATTGAAATGGCTCTTTAAGAAAATATACTTTTTGTGAATTGTTAAACTTTTTTAAGAAATTTTTTATTTATTGAATGTCTATTTTAAAAAAAGTATATATATGAATATGTACAAGGTGGCGCAAAAGTAATCCTCCTATCAGAAAATGCCATAAATTTTGCGATTGGGCCCTAATGTCAGTTCTGTTTTGACATTTGTGTAGTAAACACATGCGAAATACACGTTAATAAACAATGTTACGCTACACTACTCCAGAACACGGAATATTGCTGACTATTTATTTGAACAATAATCGACCAGAGGAAGATGATTTTTCATCAAAAATAATCATGAGTATGAGGCCCATTTCCATCTTAGCGGGTAAGTAAATAAGCAAAATTTACGCTTCTGGGGCACTGAAAATCCGCGTGTAACCCACGAAGACCCATTACACCCGCTCAAAGTCACTGTATGGTGTGCTGTTTTCGCTGGAGGAGTCATCGGACCTTTTTTCTTCGACGACGTCGCGGGCCAAACGGTTACTGTGAATGGTGAGCGCTACAGAGCAATGATCAACGAGTTTTTTTTGCCGCAACTTGATGAATTGGGATTGGAAAACATGTGGTTCCAACAGGACGGTGCAACGGCACACACTGCACGTGCCACAACCGATATGCTGAAGGATGCATTTCCCGGGCGCCTAAACTCCCGTTTTGGCGATTTGCACTGGCCAGCAAGATCGCCTGATTTGACCGCTCCAGACTTCTTTTTGTGGGGCTTTTTGAAGTCGCGGGTTTATGTCAACAAGCCTCAGACTCTTGCGGCTCTTAAAGACAATATCCGTGAAGAATGTGAGGACGTATCGCCGGAAGTTTTGGCCAAAGTGATGGAAAATGCCATAAAAAGGGCTCAAATGACAATCAACTGTGGCGGCGGCCATTTACATGACATCATATTCTCGACTTGATGTAAAAAAAATTAAAAGACCAAATAAAAATAATCCACAAGAAGAATCAAAGTTTTCAATTTTTTTTTTAAATTACAGCCAAAAAACATCGGAAGTTTACTTTTGCGCCACCTTGTATTATATTTTCCCGAAAAGGTCATTTTTTTAATGAGAGGTACTTCTTTTATTTAAAGCTAATGTTTTTTTCAGAAAAGGCCCCATTTTTAATAAGAAGTGCTTTTTGTATGAAAAAGCCTAAGGGTATATATTTTTTATTACAAAGAAGTACTTTTTTTAAGATCAGGTACTTTTTAAAGAAGTGGTACTCTTTATAGGAAAAGGTTATTTTTTTAAGTAAATTTACTTATGTTCAGAAAGCTACTTATCTCAAGCAAAGAAAATGAAAGGTATTATTTTATTTTTAAGAAAAGAAATTTTTGTAAGAAAAGGCAAGTTGATGTAAGATAATGTACTTTTTTAAGAAAATTTACTTTTTCAAATAAAATACTTTTTTTTTAAGAAAAGGTACTTTTCGTAAGAAAATTTACTTTCTTAAGCAAAGGTACTTCTATAAGATAAGGTATTTTTATAAGAAAATTTACTTTTTTTAAGAAAACGACCGTACTTAAGAAACTGTTATTTTTTAAACATCTTTCACTTTGGCTTTTCTAAATTTAATTTTTATTCGGTTCAAAATTACAAAATGTAATAAACAGGCTCCACATAGTAAATTTACCTTTAAACAAGAAATATCCCCCCATATGTTAGTCTAGACATAAACCAAATCAAAAATACGTGTGTAAGAGTGGAAGAGTAAGTGTGCTGCCAAATGTAATTCCATGATCAGGGTTGTATTTCATGGATTTGCCAGTCTTGCACTTTGGTTTTTCTAAATTTAATTTTTATTGGTTTCAAAACTACAATATGTAATACACAGGCTCCATCTACAAAACGTCCCTTTAAACCAAACCAAAAAAAAAACCAATAAATTTGTTAATATTGGGTTGTAATAAAGTAGTTAAAAAAAAGTTGTTCAAAATTTTTTCATTTAGCCCCCACCCGCAACGAGCGATAAGAAAATCAAAGTCATACAAGTGACCTTATCGTAGAGCACGGCGGAGTTACAGCCAATTTTATTATCTTCATGAATTGTGTTGTCCTTTAGGCAACAACAAAAGCCATGTTGGATGGGAACTGAAATTCATCTCGACCTGTAAAAGAATTTTGGGAATGTCTCTTGTGTTTTTGTGTTGCGATATTTTTTGAACATTTATATATAAGTGGTAAGTAGTTGTCAATGAAATTGGGTTACAGTCTACATTTGGTTGTTCTGATTTGTCATAGCATCATTCCAAACAACCGCAAACGATTATATGATGTTGGATCTGAAATAGTTTAAATGTTCGCCAACAATCATGTTGGTGCACTTTGTAAGACTTCCTTTTGACAACCCTGTCTCTATTTACAGAGATATTCAAATTATCTTGAGTTTGAACAATGAATACGAATTATCCATTCCGAAGTTTTATCACTCTAAAGCCAACCCTTCCTCTCATTATTGGGCACACGCTCTCGTTACCATTAATCATATTAAAAGCTTCGGCGGTCTGCGCGTCTAGCATTCAAAGTAAACCCGAGACCAAGCAAAGAAAAACAATTCTTCTTAAACTCACAAACCACAACAATCTCTTTTTGTTCTTCAATAGTATTTCTTGTGCGCACTGTCCTTGCAAGGAACTGTAAACTAGGTACACACTCTTATTTTCTATTTTTTTCTACAGTCACTGGTAGAACTTTATTTGCACGCATAGATTGGAAATAAAAACCCAGTCCTTTACAATAGAATTATAGCATTATGCCATTTAGGTTTGGTGGTTTTACTTCTACGACTTGTTGACCATTTGTTTGGAGAGTTATGGTGACTTTATTTTCTATACTGGCACTTTTTTATTTAATATATATTCATATCACGTCTGAATTTGTTTCAGACGTTTTGCATTTCCCGTCCTGGTTGTTTTTTGGTGTGGTGTGAGACCAACCGTTGTAATCCACAACCGTTGAGACCAACCATTGTAATTCACAGAGGACGCTTAATGTTTTAATGAAAAAGTGGTTGACAGCAGAAGAGTTTGATGAGTTTTTCTCTCTCCCAAACAAACAAAGAACTTTAAGTCAAATTGCCAATATCTAATATGATTAAAAATTTTTACAATTTAATATTTTTAAATTGGACGTTTATAAGGGATGTTTCCCTTTGGGGGACACTGGCATTGGGTGAAACTGACACCAATAATTAAAGTGTTTATGAAACTCCGAATATTGTGTATATTCGTTAGCCAGATGTAAAGCATAATATGTGGGCATATGAGTAAACATAAATAAGGACAAAGCTGCCCTTCAAACAATCTAGGAATTATAATTTAAGGCATATTTGACGAAGATAGGTAGAATTATAATTTAAGGCATATTTGACATACTGTGAAGGCATTAATGAGAGAGTAATGGCTCGCCTGGCACAAGTGTGTGCTTGAGACAAGAAATTCGAGATCGTGGTACATATTAAAAATACAATCACAGAATAAAAGTATAGTAGATAGTCAGTGGTCCCGTGAATCCAATAGGTGATATAATTTTTAGCCATAATTCCCAAACCAAGTCTTTAGGTAGAGATTTATTCGATGTCATCATCTTAAGCAATAACATTGGGTATTTTCTATGATTTTGGTTTTCTTACAGTTCTTCACCTATTCAATAGTAGACAATTCTGTCAGTAACGGGGTTAATAGCAAACATTTTTATTTGTTCAAAAATTCCTAGCATGTAAACTTCACATTTTAAATGTAGCTTAAATTAGGTGAACTTGCCAATAAGTGTCGACTCCATCCTATAAAGTCACCAATTTGACAATATGCCATGCATTCACTCAAAAGTGCCAATATGACATAGAAATAATTTACAGTTCGCCGGTTGAAACCAAGCAAGTTCATCTGCTCTTTCATTTTCCTAAATGGCCTATGGTCTGGAGTCCATATGAACCTAAGGATATCAGTGGTGGAGAAATTGATCTAATACTTGCGGCAATATCGCATTAAACGCTTCTTGACTGTCTTCACATTTTGTGGCCACCTTCACAACTACAAATACCGTCATCGCCTTAAACTCTGCCTGACACAATATATTATGATAAATAAGGCGAAATTACCCTTCAATGTTTAAGCCCTCGATGAGAAATCATATTCCCATTCCTCCGTTCGGACAAGATTCACCAGTATAGCGGTAGTTTCCGCGCCCGCTATCAAATAAATAGCTCTCCGTGTATACTTGTTAGCCGTCCCTATTTTGTCTGGAATTCGGTCAGTTCTCTGGTTTGCTTGTGAGAATCCCGTCAACTTGTTCAGTATGGGCTGGTGAGTTGATTTGTGATTGTTTGGTATCCATTCTGTCATTGTCAGTAGCCGTTTCGTCGCCGACCCGGCTCACAGTTAATTTGTACCTCAAGGGGTTTATTGAAAATATTGTCTACATTACGCAAGTGGTTCTTAGCGCCCCGCTGATAGCAATGTAGCGGTTTGTTTTATTGTCATTCGTCAGAATACAGATGCGTAAATTAATATCCGACTTATGACTCTTGTGTAGAACCATTGTGTCAGATTAGGTTGGACACCCCGTATTTAAGCCTCTACCACTCTCCTCTCCATATGGGATTTCGAAACTAGTTTCTGATCCCAGGTTACTCCCAACTACTTGATACAATTCCGATATATTATATGTTGAATATAATTCCGATAAATCCGAGCTAAAAGTCAGACACCTAGGGTTCCACTACAAGTACAATAATTCACATGCACCTGAGCCCCTGCTGAAAAGAATATAAGGACGTTTTTCCATAAGAAGTATCGCCACATCGACAGCATATCATCCAGGCTTGAATCCATCATTGCCTAAAACCCTTAGTAGACTACTTGTGGTGGTGACTGTGAGAAGTGGTGATAGAATTCCACCATGTTGCGGTCCATAGCATACTTTTTCCGTTATTTGCATGTTATTCGCCCTCAGCTAATCGACTTCTTCCTTAGCATAGGACAGATCCTGACTATAACAGCTCATTCGATTGCGTACAGTTCTTGGGACTGGATAAGCATTGTGGTTTGCAAAATGGTGAAAGCACACCCGATGTCTATAAAAATAACCATGGTGTGCATCTTGATACATACTGACTTCCACATTACGGATTACATGGTGTACTGCGGATTCCACTAATCTCCCTATTGTATATTGGTCTACTCCATGGTTTTAAATAACAAGCACCCTTCTTAGGCTAATAGGTCGATTCGCTTTTGGATTCAAAAATTAATTCCTTCTTAGATTAGGGGACAAATGCTACTCTCGCCTGCGGTAAATTTCTTGGAGTATATGCATGCGTTAGATAGACATGTGTTGAATTTTCCTGCAACTGGTCAACTATCAACTCATTCCATGTTCTAATCTGGTCAGAGGGGTGAAACTCTCCTTATCATATCGTTTGAATTAGTGGCACTGAGTGTCTATGGTTACTGTGCCACATTGAGTCATGCTTCTTCGCCCAAAATTTAAGTGGCTATTAGTAGTCTCACAATTTGTTGATTGTCTCTGTCTGCATATCGGCTTTTTGACAGATATTATTTAATCTTAGATGTATCGTTAGTGGTAATACCCTGTCCACTCAGTAGTTACCAAGATTTATTTTTGTCTGTCCGTAACACGGTGTTGTTATCCCTTACGACGTGATCTATTACCGAGTCTACGGATAGTTTAACCAATAATTTGTATTCTTTTCATCTACACGCTGAAAATATGTCGTTTTTTGTTGTTTGGATGCGAATATAATGTGAGTTTGGAGCTTGTCGTAAATACAGGGTGATTCAGAAGTTCCGGACAAATTTCTCCAGCGTATTCTTTGGCTCATTTCATGAAGAAAAGTCCACAAGGACCATGTTCGAAAATGCAAGGGTGCGAAATGGCAGAGGGTTCAAAATTTTCGGATTGGTGGTCGGAGGGTAGTAAGGTAAAGTTGATAACTTCTGAGTCAGTGGTCGGTTATTTTTTGTTTTTGGGCTTGTTGGAAAAGCCTTTAAGAGCACTTTCAGAACCAATAAAAAAAAAAGTGAAAACGCTTTCGAAAACAAAAATTCACATAACCTTAATTTGCTCAGCTAGATGGCAGGTAACTTATGTTTTTTTCTGTTGAAAGATAGCCACACCTCTTACCTTTCCAAAATGACCTAAAGGTAGTCCATAGGTCTTACCCTTCCAAAGTTACGACCATTTTACTGAAATGGAAAAATGATTGTTTTTGTTTTTGGAAGCGAAATAGCAGCACACATTTGTTTTTGTAAATTAACACGTTTAAGATTTTATTTTATTGTTAACACCTTTTGTGTTAACGCCTTTTTGTTACACGGTACTTGTTCGACTTCTATGAACACATTAGTAAATGTTACAATGGAAAATAAAAAACAGCCTTCAATCATATGATGACGTTTCATTTCAATAATATTAATACTTCAAATTATTTAAAGGGAAGTGCAAGCACATACGTCATTATTTGCTTGCTTAATACTTTTTGTTTTATTCCCACAAAAAACAAAGAGAATTGTGAGCAACAGACACATGAACATACATACTTCCCAATCTCACGCAATGTTAAAAAGAAAGGAGGAGGTAATGTGTAGGGAAGACCTTCCCCATTTTACAGAAAGCCTGGTTGGTCATGAGTTCAGGCCTTCCAGCTCATGACTTCCGCCGCGGGAACGCTACACAAGTTCTCAAAATTTTCGTTGCCCTCTTGCTATCTCATTTTTATGTACGTACTTATTATGTATATACATTGTGTTATGTTCGTAAGCTTACGAGAAGCAAGACTTCGTCTTTTAAGACAACTATTCGCTGCCGCTACATCAATACCACCGTACTTATTTTCAGGCTGAGACTATTGTTGTACAAGAATCACATATTATTTTCAATGCTAACGCTGCATAGCTTCGACGTAGATAACGCTGTGTGCTGTTTGCTTGTGTTGACTTTGTTAGATTATACCATACCCATGACGAAATATGTTAACACATCAATAAAGAAAATATAGGTAACCGAACTTGTACTTCATAAACATCTGCGAGTTTACCAGGGGTGCATGGGCACACTGACAAACCTAGTGGAATAACCTCATGGTAAGGCGCTAAGTTGACCTTAGTGAGTAGGAAACAAATTTCTACCTTAACAAAAGCTTCGACCTTCATAAAGGGTTGGGCCAGCAGACTAAGTTGGATGCCATGTCATTGCCAAAATTAAGTACTGTCCACTAGTAAGTGGTGGATATTCAAAAATAAGAATTTCAGGACGGAAGATGGTCGGCGTTGACCAGGACTCCATTTTCACGATGAATAAAGCCTAAGGAAGCCTTTGTTGAAGAATATGATTAGGTATTTTTTGAGAAATTTTACTTTTTTTAAGAAAAGGCAGTTATTTAAGAAAATTTACTTTTTTTAAACTTTTTTCACTTTGGCTTTTCTAAATATACTTATTGGGTTTAAAACTACTATATATACTAAATATTGATTACAAGCTCCACCTAGAAAACTTCCCAATAAACAAGAATATGTAGTCAGTCTAGACGCAAACCAAAGCAAAAGTACACAATATTTTTGATAATAGTGGGTATTAGCCTAATAGTGTTAAAAAAAGTTGTTTAATTTATTTTCATTTAGCCCCCATCCCGCAACGTGCGATAAAGAACTTATCTCCAAAAAAATATACAAAACCTATCATTGATTGACCTCCTGCCCATAGTTTTAACTTTTATTACCTATCATTTTGTACCATTTTTATTGGGTAGAAGTACAACAAATTTCAAATGATCTAAATGCATTGTGACGGTTGAGGGATAATTACCCAAGAGAGAATATATCTTCAAAATTATCCCACTGTTTTGTCCTTAAAATATAAAAGGTTTGAGCATACATCAGCAACCTTATAGAGCTAGTATAATGGTGAGGAAGGCTGTTTAGCTTATAAGCTAAAGTGGTACTGGTTTGCTGGTTTCCATTGCAAACTTCCTTAATGTTCATAACTACAAAAAACTTGTAAGAAAAACTACTACACACAACTACCACTAGCAATAAAAACTGTCATCTCTGCGGGCAAGAGTCTGGAGTATCTTCTTTGTATTTTAGATTATCTTTAAGGTGTGGCGCCAAAATGTAGACAAACAGAAAATACGCCATCAGTTGTTGAATTCGCACATATTTAAATTTAGTATTTTTATTTCTGAGATAAGAGGTCCCTCTTTAGCCATTGTCGAAAGAAAAATTTGTGTGACATTTTTCTTTAGTTTTTCTATTCTTTTTCAGAATATCATTTCTCTGTTGTGTAATTTTATCAGAAGGAAAATTTGTCTTTCGGTTTCCTTAGCAAAACAATGGCCATCAAATGCCTATTTGCTAAGCAAAGTTTGCGAAGTTTAAAATTGAGCAAATAAAATAAAATCTAGTTTATTGGCAAAGTATATTTGTACGACGAATCTGGTTATAAGGATGCGTATAAATAAATTCTCTTGAGTAAACATCAGAATTATTTTAATATATCGACAAAAATAAAATATTTCAAAATTAGAGAGTTTTGGTGAAAAAAACATTATTGCACCCTCAAGAAATTTTCTGCGAGGATAAGTAAAATTTGGACAAAACAAATCTGTTCGCCACTTTTCTCAAAGGTGTTAAAAGTTATGGGGGTTAAAAGTTGAAAATTTAAAAATATATCTCAAAAATAATGGAAAACTGTATAATTACTCATAGAATATACATCTATATTCATAAAACTGCCACGTAAGTGACTGACTGGTCATTCATCAGACGTCTGGTTAAACTAGTTTTGATGCAATCGTGAATTTGGACCTGTACGCCTTATGTATAAAGGATGCCAATAAAGATTTTTTAAAATTCCAATTGTGGGCGGTAAAAAAGGGCGATGCAGTAAATTAGGAATAAACGCTTTCCGAGCATCAAATACGTTGTAAATTGGACTATGTTTGTCACTGAGACTCAAACATATGACACAACATGAAGTTGGAATATATGTATTGGGGGCGGTTAAACGGGTCGTGGCTCTCAATTACAATTGAAGTCGTTTCGGCCATATTGGTGATGGTAAATCAACGACATTTGCGCAACATATGAGTCATCTGACGCAGACATCACCAGAAAGAGGACTTTTCCATGAGATTCATTAGCATGGAGATTCATTATCTGATATCGTATTCTGGACAAGCGAGAGCATCGAAAATTATTAAAAATTTTATATGTATTACTTTACTAATACGAAACGATTTAGCTACATATTTGTGGTCACAAACAATAACAGCCCAACTCGAGTTAGGACAAAATTGAAAAAAAAAATTTTGAGAAGTCAAAAACATTCGTTTCCTTGTTATCTGTAACAAAGTTATTACAAAAACTCCGACTCCTCATTTCCAGTCAAGATATTAAACTTTAAACTGCTCTCCCTGAAAACTTTTAGAATCGACTTAGGCTGTTATTGTTTGTGACCACAGATATAATTGTTGATGCATGATTTTAAAGTTTTCGCTCTGAAGCAATAACTTTAAATAAGTATAAGTTGCATTTCCTCCCAGTCGAGATGAAGATTCTCAAAAAACGTGTTTGGAAATATGTCACAAGCAACCCAGGTCCCTGATTCTCCGTGAAAAATGCTTAAGTTTCTTTGAAAGCTTAACAAAATAAATAAACTTTGGTAGAAGATATACAACTTTGTTTCCAACGACATGAATTCACCTGATAATAAAGTAGCTCGATCTTTTGATGACATTTAATGATAAATTTTTAATTTAAACAAACCCCCCAAAAACAACGCAAGACTACAACTAGAAAATATTTTTTATATTATTTTCTGTATTGTGTTTTCGTAATTATTATATACAAAACATAGGAAATGCCTTGCTGTCTATGCCAATTGTTGATACTATACACCATTTATAGTACCAACATTTTTCTTTGTGTTTACATTAAACTCTTTTGCAAGGTTCCGAAGAGAATTATTATTTTGCGATATTTCCATGGTTTCAACTACTTTAAATGCTTCCATTTTTGATTAGCACGTGGACAATAATGAGCAATTGAAGAAAATAATACCACATTTATGAGCTACGTGATGTTACATTTGAGTTTCTGTATCTTTAAAGAGTTAACGAGAGTGCAATATTGTAACATTGAAGAGAGTGCGTTATTGTAACACTGGTATTTGTTTAAAATTACTCCCTTTTAAACATATATACACTTATATAGAGTAATTGTAGTATATTTAAGTGTTCATTATGAAAGAAACAATACCAAAGCAAAATTAAAAAAAAATGTTCTAGTTAGTTATAAGGTCAAATGCTGTTAAAGCTTAAAGTGTTAATCTTCCCTTATGGTAAACCTGTTACAATCTAGTTCGTCGCAGTATACGCAGAGCACATGCAGACAATTCCGGCAGGAAAATAAATATAATACATCCGATTAAAATGAATGTAAACAAGCAAATTAAAATTATGTAAATTAACCTGGAAAAAAGCTCTGGAACAAATGTATCCGCATATTTAAACCCATGTTCGAGGGCACAATCACCAACAGACAAAAAAGTATTCCTTGTGGCATGTAAAACGATACGTTGAAATAAGAAAATGGTGTAATACTTAAAATAAATATCCTACGAAAAGACAAATTAAAGATACCATGGCAACAACTGTTTAATGTTCTTTAGTTTCCGCAAAAATCGACTCGATATGCAAACAAGCCAATCGCATATTTCCAAGTAGTGAGATCGAAGGAGAAAACTGTCGTAACAGCAAACATATTAATTTGTGATTTAACAGAAAGCTAAAATTTATGAAACATTCACATATACCAATCGCATGGAGCAAAAACTAAGTAACCATCCACTGCCCGACCAACCAACCAGCAATCCCTTTAAATGCCAAGTGCTCTGCTTAATTTAGCATTTAAATGAATGTAACCAAACCAATTGTTTGCATGAATCGATATAATCGAATTCCATGCCGGGGCACATGCACTAATGACGACGGACAAAGTTTAAATGCGACACGTATGGGTTAGCCCTTGGAAAATGTATTAAGTTAACGATTGCAAGAGTATCTACAGCATATTCTAAACACCAAAAACATTGCAAATTATACTCTATACTATGTAAAAATATTACACGGTGCAACAAACTTTGGGTCACCGACTCCGACTTAAACAAGACCAATAGGAAATGAATGTAGAATATGAATAAAAAAAAATTAGTCGAATTGAATACGTTAAGCCCTAATGGTTACAACTTTGTAGTTTTCTAAGTAAATGTGGTTTTAATGAAATTTGCATCCCTTTTATTCGTAGATTTATAGTTCTTTTTACTCAAATTGACAAACTTTTCATTTTTAAGTTTTTGTAAAATGGCAAAACTTGGAATTTTTTTTACAAAATTTCAAGAACAGACAAAGTATGTAAGTGCCATTTCAATCCAAAATAAGCAAATTTAGCAATTTTCGTAACCTCACAAATGTTTGAAGTGGTCTCTCGTTTAATTACACCATCTAATTGTTGTTCATCATGTTCCTCTCTAGGACTAGCATTGTGAAGATCGCTCAAAATCTGTTCTTGGCCAGAAAACACAGACTTCATACGGAGCCCTAGATAATATCACTGCTTCTATTGCTGACAACTCTTTTACTCTTAAGTAATTATTAAAAAAAAAAACACTTTTGGTATTTTTAATTTTATCTTCTATTCATAGTCAGTTTTATGATCTATTGAAAAGTGGGGTAAGGGATGAAAATGAAAATCCGTTGCAGTAATATTACAAGATGTCAACAACACACTTTGCAAAATTTCTTGAATCGAGCTTCTCAAGTCTGGTCCAAATATTGATTACTAAGATGCAGGACGAAACCTTAGTTTCTAGTGACTCTACATTCAAGATTTTGGCAGTGTCTGATTTTATGCGAGTTTCTTGTCCTGATGACAATTTAGATGTTATCCTTGGCTAATAACGACTTAGCCCATATTTAGATGATGCTTGTCAGGCTGCAATTATCAAGGTATTCTCTTCTACAAAGCCTACGTAAATCATCTAACAATCTAACATTGCGCGTTTTGGCTTGCAACCACCGCTTCAGTTTTTGACATTTGTAAAAATTTGTAAAAGTGGTCAGTTCTAATTAAATTAATAAAATACGCGCTAGGCTCGCGTCGAACATGCGCTTGAAAGGCAAAATGTACTGATGCTCATAGTTTCCAAAATTATGCTCTCATAAACACTTGGTGGAGATACTGACTGATTTAGAATATGGCCAGGACCTCTAATTCGTCTCCAATCAAAGACCAAAAAAAATTATGAATTTTACCAAACTACCACAAACACAAATAGTCCGTATTTGTTAGTTCCACACAATATTAGTTTTACACAAATCCCAGAAGTGAAAAAATTCATAAAAAGCGTTGTCCCAACAAATTCAATCTTGGCATGTCAAGTTACCAGTATTTCAATTTGTGTATGATGCATTTGGTGTTTCTCCACAAGCTCACCATACATAACGGTCGATCCATTAGTTGGCTGGAACAACAACCACATTCTAAGTGACAGAAAGCCTGCCTTTTTAACGGGCAACATTCTTCCCAGTGACTCGCTGAGAGGGTAGAAAATTAAACATTTTTACGCTTTACACTTTTTACACAAGCGAACGCAAACATACACCCTAAATTTTAATCACCATGAGTTAAATTCTACACGACAGTTTTAAACATAAAAGGTGAAATTTTTAGTAGTTCTTTAATAACACTATGCGACAGTCAAAATCGGGATTGGATGAAACCAACGGGAAATGTTATATCGGTCAAAAACAAGTTATACGTGGCCTGGCGTTTCGCTGGGTCACGTCTAGGAATCGAAACATATCGATTTGATGTTAGTAACTATCATATAGGGGAAATTGTCACCTTTGGTGGTCTTTTTTTGACGTAACTCGAGAACCACTAGTCCGATTTTGCTCAAACAAATTTAAAAAAATTTCCTTTAATTCTGTTAATATAACGTTTATCTATATACTCAACAGTTTTGCCGGTAAAAATAAATGTATGAAGTAAAAAAAAATTATTTTTGCCTAAAAATTAAATTTTTTGATGTGTTAACATCTATACGCGCGCCTCTAGGGCAGTAAACTATCAGTTTAATACATACGCAAGTGTTAGGTTTGGAAGAGTAAATCGTCGTTTGTTTGTTCGTTGCTTGGCAGTCGGTATTGAAAGTGATTATTGGGCGATTTTCATATAATTTTCCCAAGCGATTTTCTCCGGAAATTCATAGCCGATTTTATTAATATTTGGATTAAAAAGCTAGTGCGGGTTTCGACGAAGAATTTAGGCCAAAAATTAAGGCGATCCGATATCGACGAGCCGAGATTTAAGTGTTTTAATTTGGAGTAATATTAAAAAAGTGTTTTATGTTGATCTTCGGTTTTGTCTTATCATCGTTTGTTTGCTCGTTGCTTGGCAGTCGGTATTGAAAGTGATTATTGGGCGATTTTCATATAATTTTCCCACGCGATTTTCTCCGGAAATTCATGGCCGATTTTATTAATTTTTGGATTAAAAAGCTAGTGCGGGTTTCGACGAAGAGTTTAGGCCAAAAATTAAGGCGATCCGATATCGGCGAGCCGAGATTGAAGTGTTTTAATTTGGAGTAATACTAAAAAAGTATTTTATGTTGATCTTCGGTTATATCGTACGAATATAACAATGTATGTATGTATGTACAAGTGTCTGTTGCTTTGCATTCTTTGACTTTTGTGGGAATAAAACAAAAAGTATTGAGCAAGAAAATAATGACACATGTGCTTGCACTGGGTCTTTAAATAATTTTAAGTATTAATATTATTTAATTGTAACGTCATCATATGATTGAACGCTGTTTTTTATTTTCCAATGTAAGATTTACGAATGTGTTCATAGAAATCGAACAGGTACCGTGTAGAAAAAATGTGTTAACACATCGCCCGTGAGTTCGAACACTCATTGGATTTTTTTTTTTAATTCATAAAAAATTCAAAACGGAAAAAAGTGCCACGTAAAGTCACATAGCCTATGAACAAAATGAGACATACATCATGAAAATCAATGTATGCGTTTCGCTTTTATGCAAAATTAAGTAAAGGGTATGAATTTCAAAAATTTGCTCGAGATATGCTCAAAATTCCTTGGAAAAAACATTGATGACTTTTTTTATGATTGCCAGATTTAAAAAAAAAAGTAATAACCAAAAGGTTATTTGATTTTTACGGTAGCGGTAACAAACTTAAAAACGGTCATAAATGTGCATGGACAATTAAAAGGAAAAAAGGAAAGTGCACTTTTTTAATTATTTGGGTTTTTTCCGTTGGCTACCTGCATGATTTTGTTACACAAATTGCACCCACATTTATGAGTGGTTATGTTTTAGAACGTTTCGAAAAATATTGAAACTTACGTAGTATTTATAGGTGTTCATTGATCGATTTTTGTTATTCAACAAGTGTCTCCGAACGCGTAAAGTACGATTTTTTTAAAGTGACTAAAAAGTAATAAAAGTATAAAACCGAAATGAGTGCAAATTGTCCAGAAAATATCAATATATTTTGTTACGTTTGTGGCAAAAGAGCTTTTTCAACAAATATTGCATTACTCACTGAGCAAGTAGAACGCGCTTTTAAACTTTATTTTGATTCCGAAATAATTCGCGTCGTTTCGTGGGTCCCAGACAAAATTTGTAAAACGTGCTACAATGGTCTTAACATGTGGATCCAAGGGAAACGCAGTTCACTTCGTTTTGGTGTACCAATGATTTGGACTGATCCAGGAGAGCACAATTCCGACAACTGTTACGCTTGCGCAAACAAAATATGTGGAGTAAATCGTAAAGTCCTTAAACGAAGAGTTTACATATCTGTTAAAAGTTCACAAATACCTCTACCGCATTCGTATAAAATACCAATTCCACCGCTTCCATGTCCTGACAGAGAAACTTCTTTTTCTATTGAAACAATGGATCAATCGGATTTCACCTATAAACCAACACCAGAAGCCGGCCCATCGCACAAAATAATTCCAATATCACAAGCAAGAATGGACAAGATTTTTGCAGAATTAACCTTTCTCAACGTGAAGCAGAAAAACTTGCCCAGCTTTTGAAAGAAGGCAACAATTTGGAGCCTAATGTCAAAGTCACCGGATATCGAAGAAAGTAAAGGGCAAGAAAGTAAAGGGCGCAAACAAACGAAAATAAGTTTTGCGTTCATCGATTTTTATAACCTATGTATCTATGTAATAACCTAATAACTACCTGTAATAATTTTTAATTTTACGTGTTAATAATAATTAATATATAATAAATATTATCCAAATTCATTGAAACAGCGAAACGCCGGGACACGTATAACTTATTTTTTACCGATATAACTTTCCCCGGTAGTTTAAACCCTTCCCGATCACTGACCCTACCATTTATCTCACAGTGTAATTGAAGGATTAGTCATCTAAAAATTCATTGATTTGGAATATGCAGTATTTCTGTTCTACAAGTTATGATGCCTTAACATACAAGCAAGGATCGGAGAGAGCTTCTTGTAGAAAGTGAGCAATTATTAATATTACAGAATTATTAATATTACAGAATTAATAAATTATAATATCGTTTGTGTTGAAAGGCACCTAGGCTTATGCTGAACAAAAATATGTAGTTATTCTGTGGCCGTCGGTGGTGCAATGGTTAGTGGTGGCGCCTCTTGTACAGGGGATCCTGGGTTCGATCCCTGCTCCGACCACCTTAGCAATTTCTTTCGACGACGGTCACCTCGCATAGTGACGGCGACACTATCGAGTACTTAGCCATTAAAAAGCCCCTCGAAATACCGTTCGGAACCGGTGTAAAACTGTAGGTCCCAATCAGTGAGTATAAAACTATAAAGCGCACAGCTCACTGGTTGTGAGAAGCTCTCCCCAATTCCCTCATGGGATGTAATGGGAAACCATTTATTTTTTTTATTTATTATGATCACAAGTTTTTCTTTATATATATATCATTTAGGTGAATTCGACGCAAATTTGTAAAAATTTGGAAATATGTCGTATTTCGCCTGGGGTAACATGACCGGTTGTGCACAGTTGGAGGGATCAAGTTTACCCTGCCTACACTTGGTATTACCAACTGTAGAGGTACAGAAAAATATCGAAGTTAGCGAAATATGTTATCTTCATTTTGTAACGTCACGGTCATCCGGTGGTGTTCGAGACCGCATAAGTAATTATAACTAGAATCCCATTATAGCAGGTAACCCGTGTTACTAGATAAAGCTGTCCAAAAATCGTCCAAAACTATAATGCAAATAAAGTAAATTTGTATTTATTCGAAAGTAGAGGTATTCAAATTGTTTTCTAAAATAATTTTATTAAAGCATGTTTATATAATAAATTATATAGTAATATAATTTATAATCTATAATTGTAATAATTATTAATTATAAAATAACTTCAGGAGTTCATTTATTTCAATCCGAATTCAATTTTACATAAATATATTTATCATTAATATTTTAAAATTTGTTTAATATAAAACAATAATTAATTACTTAATGGCTTTCATTATGAAGTATTATTTTTTAAGCAAATCTCGGAATTAAATATTTTTAGTTAAACTCTACTCTGGAATCTATTCAATTATTTTGATCACATAACCAACACGAACAGAGTAGATTAATATATCTATCCATTTTACTAATTAACCCATAATGGGCTGACACCCGATTCCATTGTTCGAATTTAATTATACTTCACACAGGCCATATTTATGGTATTTCCGCTGACATGTTGTTTTATGTATATGTAGATGTATTTGTATTTTAATAGTTCTATACTTCCTCAGTCCGTGTATACAAATTAGGTCTCGATAATTCCCTCTGCTGCTACAAATTGTTTAAAAAACTGCCTCTATTTGTGGGGTATTTTTACTCAATAGCTGTTAATGGATTACAACTTATGTTTCAGTATTTAGCAAATTTGGTACAGAGAAGCTGCTATAACTAAAAATCATTTCAAGAGCTGAAATAGTCAAATCGTCATTTTTTGTTTTTGGGCCTAAAAATGATGATAAATTGTCACTTTTGCCAACACTGTTGGTAACGTACATGTGTGATGGCATAATTAAAGTAAGGAAGATATAAAATGGAACGTGGTCGTGTCAGTTAAACAACCACAACCATTCTGCAGAATGCGATACATTATTTTAGATTGAAAAGACACGTAGATCCAAACCGGTTAAATTTGGTTTTTGCTTTTGATATGAAATACAAATTTTAAAATCTACGTTATGTTTTTTTAGTTTTTTTGTGTGTTATCTATTAGTTTTCCTTTTTCTATGATTTTAAGTTCACGTTAACACGCTGAAAAGTATCGACCACAGGAACATATTGCAGGAAACATGTGCATGTTTGCCAGCATTGTTTTCATGAATTTAAGATTTTCTGCGCTTTTGTTTCATTGTTGTCTGACTCGTTTTTGGTTTTAGCGGTTGTCAAGAAACAATGCCACATTTTGGTCTTAAACACATATATTGTAGCCTATTAATCATTGTGTCTCAAACATGTTATATTGAATAGAAAACATAATGTGTGTTTGGGCACAACCATAGTATATTTGCGAAAAATTACAAACACGTTATATTTGGATCCAAACATTAAAAAATTCAGATTTTTCTGCGTGTACAAACTGTAAATGTATATATCAAGAATTTTTTTTTTTAAATTTTGGGAATTTTCTCGGTGATTGTTTTAAGACGCCGTTAACAAAGAATTCGTCCATTACACCGCGTTAAAAAATGAGCTTTTGTTCTGTCCTATGAACCTTTTCGAAAAGGGGGGAAAAAATAAAAATACACGGGTATCGTCGATTTTCATGTACACGGCAGAATTTCTCTGGTGCCACACAGTGAAATGGCTCCATATATTTGTGACGAATAATAGAAGGAGTGATTAGAATATGATGAAACATAGTTTGGCAATAATAACTTTCTAACACTAAACTGTTTATGACTTTTACAACACTTTCAACTTGTATGACAGATGAAATATTGCATTGCACAAACGTTTTAAGTTGCGTTGTGCGAAAACGTATTTCTATATATTTCATCTGAGAAAAAATGCAGTGCCCGACTCGAAATAACTTTTGTCACGTTTGTGGCTTATTCGCACCAAGTAATAATTTGAAAAATATTACCAAAACAGAGGTTAATTCGTTTCAGAAAATATTCAAGACTGCTCATGTTCCTTACTTGTGGCATACTCCGGAAGTCGTGCGCGACTATTGCTATAGAAATTTATGCAAGTTTTCTAATGAAAGGTCAACAATAAACTATGCTGTACCAACAATTTGGCTACCACGTAGTGAGCTCTGCAATGAGTTGTGCTACTTTTGCGTAACTTTTATTCTCACTAAAGTTTACCAATACTTTCGCCGCAAACAAAATTCGCTACGCTAAAGTAAAATCGGTTACTCCAGCGGTTCCGTACTCACCAGAAGAACGTATAGCGGCTTCAGTGGAGATTTTTGGTGATGTTCCCGAAATATGGGAAGGAGATCCAACAGTAGTATCAACTCTGCTATCAACATTCCTTGCATCGAATGCGAGGAGCGAGAAGTACCGGAATTTGTACCATCACCCAGTGAACTTTGGACTTCAGCACCTCATTTAGTAACCTTACCTTGTACGAGAAGGAAATTTGTCGAGGAGAACAGCGGAACTCTTTGCATTGCCCTGTCAGCAGTGGAATATAGTCGCGCCTGATTTTAAAATAACAGCTGCTCGTGATCGAGGTAGCACTATTCCATATGACAAATTTTTTAAATTGCACAAAGATAACATATGATATTATATTGATTTTATGTTTGCAAAAATCTGTTACCCTCATAGTGGCGACTTTTCATCGATGCATCGGTTAACAGCCTTAAAGTGGTACTGCTTCATATCGGTAACAAACATCCATCTGTTCCGATCGCATTTGCCACAAACCTCATAGAAACGTACGACGGCATGGAATTTATATTAGAAGTGATAAAGTACCAATAACACAATTGGAAAATATGTTGCGATCTGAAAGTGGTCGGATTACTCATGGGTGTTAAGCGTAGATTTCCAACCCACCAGTGCTATATGTGTACATTAGAAGGTCGCAAAATAGATCAGCATTACACTGTATTTAAGTGGAAGCCCCGTACATGCCACATTTTGCCACCACTAAATTTGCGCAACATTTTTCCGATATTGAGAGGTGCATATTCATGCAGGGTTTTTTTTAGATATCATTCAGTAAATTTATTTCTTTTGAATGATGTGTATGATTTAAGATGTTTGGATAGTCCGCAGATAAAAAAAACATAGTTGCAAGTTATGAATTTTGCTCAAATTTGAATGATATCGAACAACGTGAATGGAAAGGCACAGTTGCAGTTATTGGGCAGTTTCGTGGTAACAAACGAGCTGCCAATTATAGGAATATTGCAACAGGGCGACAGGATCCATTAGGACATTGGGGCTATTGAAAAGCGCTTTAAAGGACAAGACATTACGTATATGCTTGGCGAATACTGCTGGACTATTTGTCACGATACTGAGACAAATGCTTACAAACGCCAAAATAAAAGGCCAAAGTATCTTTAAAAGCATTGCAATTTTTAACGTTCGCTTATCCTCAGACAATGAAATTCATAAGGGCCCATCGTCGTAGCTTTTATTTTTCCTATTGTTAAAAAATTAATTTAAAAAAATAAAAGCCGTAACCGATATAAAAAGAAGTCACCACATAAAATATTTAGGTATTGACAACATTAATATAAGATTCGGGTTTTTAACGAACTGAAACCGGTACAAAAAAACTGATACCCATTTTGAAACCGGCTTATCATTATAATTTTAAAAATTATATTTCATCATACTCCAACCACTCCTTCTTTTTTACCTCACAAATATAATATATATGAAGAGCTTGTGACAATCTGTGAGGTTTGCGCTTTCTACTTTTACACTCACAGATGGGGCCTACACTTTTACTTATTCTCGTACATACTAATCATTGCACCGCCGACTCATAGAATTACATAGGGCTATTCAAATATGCTAAAATATTTGTTACATCCTTACGGCCTTATTCATAAAATGTTATGATAGGTTTAACACACGTTATTTGTATGATAAATCGACCCTCAAACCTCTCATAACTTTTTATGAATAAGGTCATTAATATCTACTCAGATGCAGTAAACAAGATAGTTGTTTCATATATTTTTCTAGTTTTTAAAATTAATAAAAAATAAAAAAATTATTACTCACAAATTGACCATGATCTGTGTGTAAAACTAAGCAAATGAATTGTGTACAGCATATAAATTTCTATTGATTAGTCATATGAGTATGGTTGTATCCAGTGTGTAGATTTTTCCCCTTTTATCACGTGTGACGTATACTGCAAATATAATATATAAAATTGAACGCATTTTTTCAATTTGCAGGCTTTGTGTTGCCATACCTTGATAACGATTTTTATTGACGACCGATATAGGTTTCATCAGATTTTTCATCATAAATTTAAGAGCAGAATTAGCAGTTGGAGTAAGTTTCAAATTTTTAAAAAAAATTGATATCTGCCTACATTTTTAATACATTTGTTTAAAGTACATTTTCATAAAAATGTGAATAGTTATTAAAGAGTATCGTGCCGGAGCGTTTCAACACTTTTCTTGTATTACTCAGATTTACGATGTGATAATTAGTTGTTTTAAATTTCTTTGAAATTTTTTTGTGATATTTATTTAACTAGGAACATCGATATAGATTTCCGCTTAGCAACAAGTCCCAAAATTTGCCTGGTAATGTTGTGAAACTTAAAAATTTTTAAAGTTGACTTACTTTGGTAGTTAAAGGTAGTGACTCCATATGTATATCATGTATGTCGCCCGTAGCCTCGAACTTTATACAACTACACAATTTTCTGTACATAGGATTTGTTTTAAATATAAATTCTTTTTAAAATCCTTTGAACTTAGAAACATAGGTACCCATTACATCCGAGTAGTGGATTGGGGAGAGCTTCCCAATTTCCAGACCCACTCATAAAAAATCGCAATCACAATTACATCATTAAATTGCATTGATGTTTATAGTCAATTCGTGCAACCCATACCTGCTGTGAACATCATGACGAAAAACTGAGAAGAAGTTAAAAATTAAAATGCTGATGTTTCCTTTTTTTCATCGCACGTAACTGCTGGAGGGAACGACATTAAAGTGTTATAATTTCATCTGGGATTTTATTTGAGTTTGAAATATCACGAGACACTCAGAATTATAGGCAGAAAACTAGTATATTTTATGATTTCTTGTTTTTAATTCGAAAATTTAATGAGTTGAGTAAAGAGTTTGACTACTTTTTGCTATATATTTTGAAACTCTTCAAAAAATCCAAGCAACGGAACAAACGTTCAACATTACCACCTTCAATTTACTTTGTCACACAACTCACCAAGAGACAAAGAGGAAGTTAATAACAATTTATGTTAAAAGAATAGATTACGATTTATGATCTGTTAAAATTAAATTTAATTTCCAAATGGACCGCTTGCATAAATTTCTGAATTACATTTATCTCCGATTTCTGGTCTTATCAATCTTTCCCTTTTACTAGCGTTTTCCCTTCAAACATATTTTCCAGCATTTTGACTCAATCACTTAATCTTTATAACATCTACTTTCCACATCTTCACCCCTTAATTGAAGTTTAAAAACTAGTAACCACCCCTCAATCATGAAGAGTTGTAGGAAAGTATATCAAAATATTTACGAGTATCCTGTGCTAAATTCCTTCGGCAGGGCAAATGGTTGAAAAAACCATTGGATTAATTATAAAAATGCCATCATAAATATCTTAATAATTGCAATTTTTTCTCCCACTCATTCTTCTTGTTGCCAATATAAAGTTTGCAAATAAAAATTTTATTGCAGTTAAATAAGTTTTAGGTATTTTGTTGCTGCCCATTCGATATGCTAAACTTGTCCGTGAGATCGCATGGAAACGTAAGGAGGAATGAAGAGCTTTGGAATGGGGTGATACGATTAGTAATTAGTGGCATTAGATGATATTGGGTTGTATATTTATCATGGTTAAGACAACTTTCGAAACAGAACAGATTTATATAAGAAAAGTATTAAAATCGGCAGAAATCTCTCAAGTTACTGCAGCGTTCTCACTCATCCTTGCACTTTTAGTGGTACAAGAAAATTGTCGTTGACTTCGACACTATTTGCATATATTTCAGTATTCATAATTTTTTACTAGAAACTCTTTGATTTGTTAGTTTGTACAACTAACTAAACCAATACTTTTCACATTCGTTTTTGGCCATCAATTTGTCATGAATTTCCTTTCAAAAATATAGGTCTTAACAGCTTCTATAATGATTTATTGTTGCTCTCTGAACGAAGAAGCTCAAAATGTTAACATTTTTGTATGCGAATATTTAATCTTCAACTATTTCTTTTTCACAGATACAATTTGAGAGATATAAATACACATAGAAGTGAGCGTATTTCTCAATACTTTGAAAATATTTATTACTGAAAGTTCATACAGAACATTTTATTATGAAAGATCTGTTGGGTCCACTTCCATTCGGTAGCTTCTGCATAATTTCGCTGAATTTGGGACTATTGCAGATTCGAACTGGCAAATCAGTTGGAAATATGGGTGTTGTAAAACAGAGAATCGCAGGAGCCTTCGGCGATTTTAAATGAGGATTTGGACCTTTTTCGGTAAATTTTTTTACGGTGAAAAATAAATGTAATTTTTAATGCAACTAAAAAAGGGCAGAATGAAGACGGGCCCCAGGAAGTAACACCCCAATTGCAAAATGAAAATGGGCCCCAAACCAATACACAGGTTACAACAACACGAAATTTTGGGGTGTTATTTCCTACATTTGGGGTCCATTTACGCTTAGACCTGGGGTGCTTTTTCATTAT